>CM046433.1:15313918-15513918 GCA_025506505.1 Flaveria sonorensis | reverse complement strand
AGTGGCAGCTCTTAGAAAAGATACGGCAGCTACCAAGTGATACGACCATGAACCCACAACATCAAGGGACAAAATAAAGAACATGAGAAATGTCCACGTTAATTCAGTAGTATCCTTCCGATTCTAAAATTTTCAATAACGACTTTACTTCTTTTTCAAAACAAGTTGCAGGTAAGGAAAATAAAGTCAATACAGTAGAAGAGAGTGACCAGGGAGCACCCATCATTCCAATCAAAGTGGGGAAGTTCAAGATAAAAAATGGCACTCTTGGATTATGGGGCAACTGTTAGTATCTTGCCTGGTGAGTTATATGATCAATATGAGTTCGGCCCTCTACAAAAGGTTGAAACCACCATGGTGTTAGCTGACTTGACCTGTAAACATCCTTGGGGATGGTAAGAGATGTGATAATCAATTTGGGATATTTCTACTACCCTGTGGCTTTATGGTGCTTTGACTATGCACTAGTGAGAACAACAGCAACCAAAGGTTATTTTAGGTCGACCATTTTTGGCAACTGCCATGCTTATATCAACTGTCGGGATGGAACAATTGATATGACATGTAAAACCCGTAAGTTATGTTTTGATGTGTTTTTCCAAGTCGATCACTTATTTTATTAGTGACAAACTTTTTGAGGAAGATGCGACTAACGTGTGGGTTTCTTCCTACATCTCACATGTAAGTGAGCATATAAATGTTGAGACTGTTTTTAAGTATGATAGGGCTAAGCAGGTGGATTTAAAGAGTTTGTAGATTCAAAAGAAAATACAGAGCCAGTGATAAAGATGAAATATAGCATGAGAAACCAAAATGGAGAAAAAAGTTAGTGACCCACCTGATCCCAAAAATGCTCGAGTTAGACAATGATGTTCGTTCCATGTTTGGATGACGTTGGAACCCACTAGATCACAAAAACAAATATTTGTAGAACTCTCAAAAGGCAAGCATCACTTTCGACACCATGAGTGGTGACAGGTACGGTCTGGCTGAAGACCTAAAACTTAGCGCTACTTGGGAGGCACCTGAGATATTTGTAATGTTTTGTTTTTTATTATCTTAGTTGTTTTGAACTTGTGGGTGTGTTTCACTAAAAACCCCTCACGAGACTTCACTTGTCCACTCGGGCCTACCGAGAGTTTAAGGCTTGTTGTCATATGTTAAATGCAACCATGATTCCTATGAAAGTGAGTTTTATTATTTTTTAGTTTTTGTTTTGTCTTTTCAGTTTAATTAGCTGATGCAACGTGAAAGTATGGGGAAGCACAGGAATTTAGAGCATATTTGATGATGTGCTTGGCCGTTACCTACAGTCTCCATATAACAATATTGAAGCACTATCAGATAATCTACCATCAGGTCTAAGTGAACTTTCTTTTACTTTTTTGCTATTTTTGTTTTTGCACTTTGGGGTTTGAACAATATGTGATCCGGGTGGAATGATTATATGTTTAGGACTATGGTAGTTTGTTTAATCATTTATATTATGTGTTTGGGCATAATGGGTAAAGTGAAATGTAAATGAGGATTGTAAAATGAATCAGCTCATACATTGGGGACAATGTATCCCAAGTGTGTGGATGGGAAACCCAGGCAGACATATTTTGGAGAATGAAATTTAGACAAAATTTGAAATTTTTTAAAACAAACCCAGTTGGTTTTTGGAAGTGGGAAAGGGAACGTCTAACTAGGGGTGGCAAACTTTAGGTGTAGTAACTTGTACATGTCACGTCGGTAACCCGAACCCATCGTTTTCATATGTGAGAAGCCTATTCTTTGATAGTGTATATATATTTGTTTGTTTAAGTGTGAGTGATGTTTTCTAGTGGTAGAACTTATGGGGCGTGTGCATCTTGAGACTCGAGACTGGATTCACATCAAAGTGATTGAGGCATTAGGATCAACCGCAGAATAACCCCATAGGACCAACCTACCCGACGTCTATCTCCTAGTAGCCAAGTTTGTGCCTTTTCCCTATTCATTTTTTTTTAACCAAAATTTTTGACTCAGTAGCCTTTTGTATAGCCTATTCATTTGTTTACCCGTGTGATGGAACTTGAGTTAATTATTAGTAGTAGTGTTAAGTTGATTTGATATCATGTTTTGAAGTTGTAGTGGGATAGTTAAGGTTAGTGAATTCCATTGTGTTTTTTTTAACTTATGTTCTTTTGTTAAAAAAAAACCGAAAAAAAATGAAAAAAAATGACTGAAAAGAAAAGAAAATTTTGTCGAAATAGTTAAGTTTGAGAGACTGAATTATTAGACAAGAAAAAAAGATGGTGCTTTTAAGTAATCGTAGTTAAAGTGTGTGAAGTAGTTTTGTTTAATGTTGGATAAAGTAGTTAACTCAAGCCTCTCTATCACCCTAGTCACTATACCCCAATTACTCCTACCCGAACCTAAGCCTAACATTATAGCCTTTGAAAAGCCCTCATGATTGGTGTGGTATCTTGTGTTAGTGGGTGGAGAGGTGATTGTCTTACAAGCCTATGCTCACTAGTTTGCATTATTGTTGAGTGTTCAAAATTACCGACACATCTTTTGCCGAGTTCAGAAATTAAACTGAGTGGAGAGTTTCATTGTGAGGGGTGTGACATGTGCAAGGGAGCCACTTAGAGTTTGAGAGTGTTAGTTAGGCAATCCAACGCTTAGAGGTTGTGTGGTAGTAAATGAAGACTTGATTATCAAGTGTGAGAATCGGGTATGATTTTGAACCTTAATCGAGTTTAATATTTGGGTGTTTGTGAGTTAAAAATTTTTTTTAACTTGAATTATTGAATTTAAAAGCAACCTCACTTGAGGGAAAGCGAGAAACACGTGTGGGGATGTGATGTAAGGGGTTTGGAATGATGTTTATCATGTTAAGTGGTTAACTTTAATGTATTTATGTGTTTAAGTAGAAGAAATTGTATGGAAGAAGTTAACTACGATGATTTGGTGTTTTATAGATAAACGCAATCATTTGATGTGTTTTGAAGAATACAAATGGATGGAAATGAAGATCATGATAGATGAGGAGATAGAGAATTCAAGTTACGAGAACGTGGCCGCAAACGGGAGGAAAACAGAGTCCGAACGAAGAAGTTACGAAGGAAACAAGAATCAGAAAAAGCCTTCCAGCGTAACTTACGGTGGAATCAGGTCCTACGGTATAGGCCTCCAGCATAAGTTACGGTGGAAACATGACCTGCGGTTCATCCGTCAAAAATTGAGCAGAAAGCCTCTAGCGTAACTTACGATGTTCAAGTGACTACGGTACGTGATGTGCTGAAATCACTTATAAGAAGGAAAAATTAGTTTTCAGGGTTATCTTTCATTCCAAGCCGTCCCCAAGCCCTAGGAACGAACCCAAGTGATCCAAAAGGCTCCCGAGGCGATTTCAGGCTCAAGATCTTGTTTTTATCATTCGGTTTCAATCTTTAACACGTTAGATACCTTCGTTTTACTTTGATTTTGATTTGTTTTCGTTTCCATGTCCGGCTAATCCACCCGTGATCTTCTCCGGGTGTTAGGGTTTATACTATGACTTGTTTTTTGATGGTTTTGGTTGAGTTAATGTTTGAACACGGTAGTTTAAGCCGAGTAAACATTATTTATGTTTAGAGATTCTAAAATACGTGTGTTGCTTTCAATTCAATTGTTCCTGTTTGATTGTTTTAGATTTCTTTTCATCTGGAAACATCAATTTTGGATGGGGTTTGGTAATACAAACGTAGGATATGATTCGAGTAGTTCATTAACAATAGTCTCATTCAATCTATTGTCTTTAACCAAATCAACCCGTTATGTCTATGTGACCACTTTTAACTGTCAAAGCAAGTCTAAGTTGTAAACCTTAACCCGGAGGGGATTACTCTTTCCATCATTGTTTACAATCAATTTTACTTTTCAACTTCAACTACTTTTTGCAATTTAGTTAATTTACAAGTATTTTCAATAAGCTTTCAACTTTATGAATTAAACCACATTTTCCACATATTCCCTGTGGATCGACCCGACTTACCTAGCTATCTTAGGTGAAGTTTGGACCATTATAAATTGTTTTTGATTTGGCCTGAAAACCCGCATCACTTGATTCTAGAGATCCAAATGATGATATCGAGAAACCCTAAAATTTATCATATGGAAAATTATATATCGAGTTGTCAACTGTTATTGAGAGACCGGTAATTATTATTCTTATATATATATATATATATATATATATATAATATATATATATATATATATATATATATATATATATATCTCAATGATTCTTATAAAGGGTAGGGTACACTTGAAAACAATTATAATTTGAGAACTTAGAATTCCTCCCTTTTCAAATTTTAAACGTCTATATATTGTTCATATGTTTTTCTTTATTAAAAAAAATACACTATTGAATCACAATTTTTTATTTTTGATTTGAGTATATTAATCGTTATATCAAAAGGAAAAAAAATTATAGAAAAGAATCATACGTCAATACCACATATATATAGTATTACGATACAACATAACTATAATAATATGTACTGCATAATTGTAGTTTAATACATATATGCAACACATGTAATATAAAAATATTATACTCAGATTAAATATAAAAACAACTTTTGATATCGTGGTGCAGTTTTTTTTCTGAAAATAATATCTTGTGAAAAAGTTATCAAAAATAAATTAACTCTCAAGTTTCAAAATTAAAACTAGTTCTATATTATCATCTTCCTTCTTATATATATGTCAATGATATTACCGTAGAGGATATATAGAGAATTAAACAATGAGTGGCCTAGTAGTCTAGTAATTTGATCATTAATTTTGGTTACACATAGGTTACCCGTTTTTTATGATAACCAGTCCACTAATAATCGTTGATGAGCCTTGTCTAATTACCATTAATAGGCTTTACTATATGTTAATAATTTATTTTTAATTGTTTTTTCATTTTGTAATAATTTTACCCTTTACACTTATATATTATTTTCGTTAATTTGTTAAGAGTTTCGTTATGAAGTTGAGCTTTTAGTTTATATAATTTATGATTATTTAATCTACACAAGGATAATAAATTCAATGCAATACATGGTTTATTAACAAGAATACAATGTTTCTAATTACATGTGCAATTCATATAGAGGAGGGAGTTCCATGCATTACGCTAAATATTGTAAGAAATATCTATTCATTATATAAAATAAAATTTTGGGACACAAGTATAATTTTATAAAAAAAAATTAAGACACCTAATACAATATTTTAGCATTAAATACAAATGTTCTATGCAATCATTTCTATTTTGCCCCTCATTTAATAAACTTCTTTTAATTAATATATTAATTAATACATATTATTAATATATTATTTATAATATAACATAAATTAATTTACTATATTATTATAATATTTATAATACTATAAATTAACATTAAATTTATTAATACGTATTATCTTATTTAATACTAAACTATATAATTACTAATAGTTTTATATAATAATAATATTATTATTATCATAATAATAATAATAATAATAATAATAATAAATAATAAAATTATAAATAAGTATTATCTTATTTTGAATAATTAACTATATAGTTACTAAATACTTTTACTAATAATGATAATAATAATCTATATCTATATTATCTATACTATTATATAAAACACTAGCTTAGTAAACCCGTGTATTACATGGGTTAAATAAATAAAATATTAATATAATAAAATTAATAGTTATAAAATAATATTCTAAGATATTATATGACTAAAATAGATATGATAAATGACTATAAATTAAAACAGTGATATCAACTTTTTTAAAATTTTGTTTTTAAATTTTTTCCAAAAAAATAAAACATTTTGTTCTAAAACAAACCGTATAAAAATGTCATTTAAAAACATTTATTATTATAACTCCCAAATTTGATTATTTTTGGTTTTTAAAAAATTGACTTTTTAAAATTACCAATTTTAAATATTCCGTATTTTTAAAAAAGTTTATGCTTTAGAAAAATTTTATTTTATAAAAATTATTTATTTAGAAATAACATTAATGAATAGATTTCTTTAAGGTAATTATTTTATAAAAGTTTTATGCTTTAAAAAGTATTAAATAATATTATTAATAATTAAGGTAATTATTTAATATGAGAGAGAGTCGGGAAAATTTTGGTGAGGATAATTGTGATGCTGCCACGTGTCATCTCAAGTTACTCTTATATTATAGTATGAAGATTTGTAATTTTACTAAAAATTTAGGACATTTAATATAACTTTTTAAACATAAGATACAAGTGGAAATACAGTAGTTCGTAATTTGCCCATATTTCATAAATTTCTCTCAATTATTAACTTTAAGTATTATCTTATTTATAATATTTTAAATTAATATTAAAATATATACATTTATATTTATTTTTTATAACTTAATACTATTTGATTTAAGTATTATTTTATCTTAACACTAAGTATATCACTAGATATTTATATAGTTATAAATAATACCCAAATACATCAACATTTAAGAGGTACGAAAAGAGGCTTAATAACACCCGCCACATCAATATATATATGAAATAGAAAAATCAGGAGTAGTGAACGCATATGTGTGACAACCCCGGTTTTTGGTCTAGAAAATTTTTTTAGAAACCCTATTGGGCCACACAATGAGACCAAACTCTTGTCTAGGAGCTCACGAATTTAGCCCAATAAGCTTTGGGCTTAGGCCCACACCAATACACACACTTAAATGGGCTTTGGCCCATCAAACCCTAATTGTGCCATTGGACCACAAAACCTAATAGGCTTTGGCTCGTATAACCAATATGGGCCAGTGGGCCAACATATGATTATGGGGCATGCTGAACCGACCAATGGACCTTGGGTCCGATAGCTTAGAAGACGAAGTTATAAGAATAAACCCTGGTTAATAAATTAAGTACGCGAAACTTCAATGAACATTAAAACTTCCAAACCAATAAAATCGGCTCATCCGAACAAAAACAACCAAACGACTCATACGTATAATAACACCTTAGTGTATCAACAAAGCGTAACGAACGTAACCTTTTAAATTATAAAATAATATTAGATGATAATTGATGAACTAGTAGTTTTAGAACATATGGAAATATGCATAATAGACCTCTAACCTTTGCTAACTATGCAAATCACAGCACTAAAACTAATACTTTCGAAGTAAACTAAGCTTCAAAAGTTTTGTGCTCCAATGGTTAAGCTTCGGAAGTTTTGCGCTCCAATGGTTAAGCTTCGAAGTTTTGGGCACCGATGGCTAAGCTTCGGAAGATCTTGTTTCAGTAGCTAAGCTTCGGAAGATTTTGGTGCTTCGAAGAAAACTTGCTTTGACATATATTTTGACTTTTATACCTCACACATACATACATACTTATATATATACACATATACCTACAACACACGCCTACGTACATACATATATGCATGCTTACATATGGGTGCATGCACCCGACGCACACACACACCCGAATATATATATACGCACATATAAATATATAAGTCGACACACACACCCGAATAAAATTATATGCCATATAAAATATAAGTCACACATGCCCACTACCAGCCTACACATGGTTATCTTTATAAAATAATAATAATAATAAAATAGTAATAATATTAATAAATAAAAGATTTTATAAAAATACTAAATCCATGCTTGGTCAAATCACCATCCAAGCCATCCGATGTATTGAGGTGTCACCTAAGAACCTAGTAACTTGCAATGGTGACCATATCTTCATAAAATCCCAGCCATAATATTATGAATCCAAGAATTGATACTCCCAAACCCCCTCCCCAATACCCTCTCGGCCGACCCATCTATACCACCACCCTCGTTTATTTTAAACTACAACTCTCTCTCTCTCAAAACACTCTCTACTCTCTCTTAGACAATCTTCAACCTTCTTGAACTCATTAGCATCAAGAGTTCCATCCATTTGAAGCCTTAGTCTACCCAAGCATAATCACCATCATCTTCATCAACCAAGTTAATCACACAACCACTTGTTCATTTTCTAGTCTATCTTCCATTTCCTTCCATGATAGACTTCGCCTAATCTCTTCTTTTGAATAGCTTTCCCTTGTCATTCCAAGTCCTCACTACAGCCTTGACCCCTCTCGATCACCCAAGCATCAAGGTAATTTGTTAACACCCGAAAAACACGAAACCTCGCGTACCGTCACGATAGTGACTTGATAAACCCCATGACACCCAAGTTCTTATCAACCATTTAAAAACTTTATTTTACAGCAACTAAATGATACAAAAGCTTTCTTGTAACTCACCCTTGGTCACAAATCCGGTTTTGATAAAACTAGTCCACCCGAAAAACCCGTTTTTCATAAATATGAGAATATAATTTAAGTATATAAAGAAGGAACTAAATATTTCTGGAAGTTAAACTCACTCACTTAAACCTAAGAATAAAAGTTCATAAATTATAGAATGGTCATTTGTATTTATAATAAGCTAAAGTATAAAAATGCACAAATTCTTGTAATAATCTAGAAATCTAGTTGGAGTTCTAAACTACTGAATATGGGTTAGATACATATAATATCTTGTAAGACTGTTTGGGAATGGAAAAACTGAGCTAAAATGGCTTAATGTAGAGAAACCGGACTTAACGGACACTTAATGAAACGAACCGAGCTAAGTAACAAAAATGGTGAAACTATGAAAGTTTTGTTGGATAAACTCTAGTAGACTTATAATATTAACAAAATCCTAGAAATTAAATTTTGTAGTTTTCTAGAATTTATTTATTGGTAAACAAAATACTAAAGATATTCACTTTAAAATAAAGAAAATTATTAAAAACAAACTAAGAGCAATATTACTAAGAAATCTAGAATATATAAGTATTACTAAGTATATTAAAGTCTTATAGACAAAATTTGACCAAAGATAACCCAAACCCGAAAACCCTTTAAACCCTAACCGTTAACGTTTAAACTCCAAAACCGACAAAACAACTTATGACCCAAAGATTCCAGTGGCTAATGGTTTATTAATGACTAAAAGAAATAAAACACTAAGTATTTATAATTATAGAGTATTCTAGAGGATTTTACGAAGCATAATAATATCATATAACATGACTATCGGTTTAGTAATTAGAAAAATCATAAAATGCATATATAATCCTTAACCTCATGAAATTGATTTTTTTTCTAGTAGGATATAATTTACAACTTAATTAAAAACTAAAGTTAATAAAAACCCATGGATTAAAACTTACATCACAAACATACCAGAATCGCGATATAGTACACGTTTAAGAACACAATAAGTAACTTACCAATCCTATAGCCATAACTCTAACACTCCATAGACCAAAATTACTGAAATGAGTTAATTAAGATATAATCATCATTTGAACCACTTAACAACCTCAAAATAGAAACCTCTAAATATAACTTCATAATACGCTCTAACCGAAAACAAGCTCTTGAAACCGTTAAGAAAAAGGCAAATGACATAAAAACTAACTTATTTCAGTAGCCTAATCCACTCAAAATCATAAAAATCTTCATAAGTAATTATAGTGCAAAACCCAAACTTTATGGTTAAAAATGTCAATCTAGCAAAGTTGAAGGACCAAACTTGCCAACTACTGAAACCTCACTGTTTTGAAACCATGTAACATTCATAAGACAATTATAATCTGAAACTATAATGTATTAACCCAAACTTAAGCAAAACGCAAGTTATGACTCGAAAACTCAAAGACCTAAAATAAGATTACCATGTGTAACATAAAACATCAAGCCATGTATGACAAATACAAAACAAGAGGGTTGAGCTTAATATATCACTAAATAATATACTAATTCATTTAAAATAAACATAGGAACCCTCCCGGTCGGTAGCATCCAAACCCTTCAAGTCAACCACGTGATCAAACCCACAGGTGAGTCTCATGAACCCCCTTGTACTTTAAAACTTTTGGGGTGAAATACATACTCGTTGGTTATTATTTTTGGTGCAATACTACTTGCTCTTTTCCCCGAATGAAGCACAATCATTAACTCCATTAGGAGCTGCGTGATTTGTGGATAGTACTATTTGGGGAATCCCCTCACACAATGGGCCCTTTATGCAAGGAAACCCCCCATTGAGATTCAATAATCATTGTGTCACAAATTAGTGCAACTTAACCGTGCTTATGTAAGGCCCTATTCCTGGGATGCTTACAGCTGGTCAATCATTGCACAAAAAATATAACACATATATTTAGGTGTACTAAAACAACGCAGCGGAATAATTTAAAGTCATTTCATTCATTGCTTTTGCAAAATAATACAACATTCATAATCGTTACAATATAATTTGTTCGGATTACAATGCAAAAACGTCATGTTTTAAACAACGGATGCCATCCGAGAATGCCAAGTAGCTGCCCCGTGCCATCCCCAGCAACCTTACCTGCCAACTGGAAACACATAAAAGTCAGCGTTGCTGAGTGAGTTCTAGTTTTAAAATAAAATACTTTTCTTTCGTTTAAAACCGTACTTTACTTTCGCAAGCGAACATACATCATACGTACACATAGATAATATTTATTATTATCCTTCATCGTCACTCATTAACCTTCCTTCGTTCATTCCTTCCGGATCAAGGTCATCGGCTATACCCCGACATAAGCACAAAGCGGGTACTGGGCCGAAGTTTATCAGACTTCCATTTATTGCGCACAAAGCCTGGCACCAGCACCGGGGTAGCGACAAGATCTGTGTAAATCTCGGGGATTGAATCCCTTACGAGTCTTTTGTGACAACATGGTCACTCATCTCAACTTTGGCGTACAAGTCTTTTGTGACACCGTCACTCAACTCAACTTTTGGCATACAAGTCTTTTGTGACAACACAGTCACTCAACTCAACCTTTGGCATACAAGTCTTTTGTGACAGCACGTCCTCACTCAACTCAACCTTTGGCATACAAGTCTTTTGTGACAGTACAGTCACTCAACTCAACCTTTGGCATACAAGTCTTTTGTGACATCACAGTCACTCACCTCACCTTTGGCATACAAGTCTTTTGTGACATCACAGTCACTCACCTCAACCTTTGCTTGCAAGACTTTTCCATTCATTCATTACATCATTAATGCATGCATTCTCTCAATTCTTACGTTCCTTTCTCATTATCTTCCGCTTTACTTACGTTACATAATACTTTCCATTTACTTTTCATAATCATACCACGTAAAGCCACAGAAAAATAAACATACATAATAAGGAACATAACATAAACATAACCATACCATGCATAGCATCACCACATCACATATGATATCATAAAGTCACATACATTACCCCTGGAAACATCCCAAGTCAAAGCCTACACTTAAGCTCTTCATCCCCAAAACCTTCAAAATTGTCCCCTTAAAGAAATGCGGATGACATACAACAAATGCAGATGAACACTTCAGAAAATATTCTAAGTGTCCCAGGAAATACGCATGAACCAAATGCGGATGACATGCAACAAATGCGGATGAACACTTCAGAAAATATTCTAAGTGTCCCAAAGTAATGAGCATGAACCAAATGCGGATGACATGTAACAAATGCGGATGAACACTTCAGAAAATATTCTAAGTGTCCCAAGGAAATGCGCATGAACCAAATGCGGATGACATGCAACAAATGCGGATGAACACTTAGCAAACATTCAAACTTAATGCGGATGACCAACTAACTGGAAACCACGTCTTACATTATAATCAGTTCCCAATCCTCATTCTTATACATTCATCGCACCGATCTAGCATGCTAATCACTCAGAACAAGCATACAACCACATAAACCGAGCAAAACATGCAGGCCCTAACACACCCAATAACAGAACAGGGCCAAACTTGCGGTACAAAAATACTGGTCATATAAAAGTTAAATACATGCATTTCCAGCCCCAAAATAGGTTTAAAACATAGAAACCGGGGACCTAGAAACTCACCTTAGCAGCTTTCGAGTATGACTTCCTTCAACCCGTCTGCACTATGAGTTCCACCACCTAGAAACCCTCCAAAAACACACCCGAACACAACAAAACCCGAACTCTGCTCTTTTCTCTCTCTAGAAAATCCGATGAAAAGAGGATATGCTGAGGAGTGTGGGCGGCCATGCCCACTTTATGCACCCACTTTTATTCTTTTTGTCCTTTTAACACATTGGGCCCATCAACTTAGGTTAAATTGTGTTTCTTCCTTTTTCTGCACATTATTCTTCTTTCCTCGTCTTTTAAGATTTTTCGGGTGTTACAAGTCCACCCCCCTTATATAGGTTTCGCCCCTGAAACCTGTTATTCCTTGAACAGATGTGGGTAATGCTGCCTCATCTCTTCTTCAGTCTCCACGTTGACTCGGATCCCTTCCTGTGCTTCCATTGTAGCGCACAAGAGGAACCACTTTATCCTTAACCGTTCTCCTTGCGATCAATGATTGCCACTGGTTGTTCCACATAATTGAGCCTTTCATCAACTTCAATGTCCTAGTGGTACAACCATATCCCCATCAACTAAACACTTCTGCAGATGAGATACATGGAATGTCGGGTGAATTCCACTTAACTCATCGGGTTACTCCAACCTGTAGGCCACCTCTCCTACTCGAGCAATGATTTGGAAAGACCCTATGTATCTCGGGCTCAACTTGCCCCGCTTTCTAAACCGAATGATACCTTTCCAAGGTGACTTTCAACATAACTCTATCGCCCACCTGGACAATCGGTCTACGTCTATCGGCATACGACTTCTGCCTATATTTGGCTGCCTTCATAAAGGCTTTAATTTTTTCGAGCTTCTCAGTCATAGCCTCAATCACCTCAATACTTCCTAACTCCTTCTGACCAATATCACCCCAACAAACGGGTGTTCTATATCTCCTACCATATAGCATCTCATAAGGGGGCATACCAATGCTGGCATGATAACTGTTATTGTATGAGAACCCGCTAACGGTAAGTGGCCATCCCAACTACCTCCAAAATCAATGACGCATGCCCGAAGCATATCCTCAAGCGTCTGAATGGTTCTCTCTGACTGACCATCCGTCTGTGGATGATAAGCCGTGCTGATGTGTAACCTCGTCCCCATTGCATCATGAAATCTCTTCCAGAACTTAGATGTAAACCGAGTGTCACGATCAGAAACAATAGACATTGGCACACGTGACGAGTTACAATCTCCCTGATGAATAGATCCGCTAACTTCTCAGATGAATACGTCTCTCGGATCGGTAGGAAGTGAGCACTCTTCGTCAGACGGTCAACTATCACCAATATGGCATCGTACCCCTTTATGGTACGCGGTAGCTTCGTGATAAAGTCCATGGTTATGCTCCCACTTCCACTCGGGTATCCAAAGGTTGGATCTTCCCGTACGGCTTCTGATGCTGGCCTTCACTTGCAAGCAAGTAAGACACTTACTCACATATTCCGCTACATCGCGCTTTATACCTGGCCACCAATAATCTTTCTTCATATCTTGATACATTTTTGTAGCACCGGGATGAATGGAGTATCAAGTCTTATGAGCTTCATCCATAATCGTCCCACGTAAATCCCTGTAACGAGGGATCCACATCCGTCCAAATCGGGTTCTAACACCGAGAGTGTTTTCACCCATTCCGCGACTAGACCTCTCCTCCTTTTAGAGTTAGATGATTTTCCTTCAACCTCATCTTGAAACTCCTTAACCTTCTTCATCACATCGGAGGTCAAAATCAATTGGTAACCTTCACCCGGATTGTTTCAGGCCTCTCCTTTCGGCTAAGGGCATCCGCCACTACGTTGGCTTACCCGGATGGTAATGGATTTCACAATCATAAACCTTTATCAGTTCCAACCATCTCCTTTGCCTCATGTTCAAATCCTTCTGCTCGAAGAAGTACTTCAAGCTCTTGTGGTCAGTGAAGATGGTGCACCTCGTCCCGTACAGGTAGTGCCTCCAAATTTTAACGCAAAGACCATAGCTGCTAGCTCCAAATCATGAGTAGGGTAATTAACCTCATGAACCTTCAATTGTCGGGATGCGTAAGCTATAACCTTCCTCGCTGCATCAGCACGCAACCCAATCCCGAGTAAGAAGCATCTGAATAAACCACCAAATCCTCGCTGCCTTCGGGTAATGATAAGACAGAGCTTGAGTCAACCTTGCCTTTAACTCCTCAAAAGCACTCTCTTGAGCTTGACCCCATACAAACTTCACATCCTTACGGTCAACTTAGTCAACGGAGAAGCTATCTTAGAGAAGTCTTGAATGAATCTCCTATAATATCCCGCCAACCCCAAGAAACTACAATCTCGGATGGCGTCTTTGGAGACTTCCATTGCATCACAGCTTCCACCGTTTGCCGGGTCTACCATAATCCCCTCGGGATTCACCACATGACCCAAAACTAAACCTCGCGTAACCAGAACGCGCACTTGGAGAACTTTGCATACAACTTCTCCCTTCTCAACGTCTCTAATACCTCTCGAATGTGTCCGACATGTTCCACCTCGCTCTTCGAATAAATCAGATATCATCGATGAACACAATCACGGATTTATCCAACATCGGCCGACACACTCGATTCATCAGATCCATAAAAGCAGCTGGTGAGTTGGTTAAACGAAAGACATAACAAGAAACTCGTAGTGTCCATAACGCGTACGAAAGCTGTTTTAGGAATATCCTGCTCCTTCACTTTCAACTGATGGTAACCAGATCGGAGATCTATTCTCGAGAACCAACTGGCACCTTGGAGCTGATCAAACAGGTCATCAATCCTCGGCAATGGATACCGATTCTTCACCGTCAACTTGTTCAGCTCGCGATAGTCAATACACATCCTCATACTACCATACTTCTTCTTTACAAACAAAACCGGGGCACCCCAGGGAGAGATACTCGGTCTAATAAACCCCTTATCAAGCAACTCTTGCAGTTGCTCCATCAATTCCTTCATCTCGGTCGGAGCCAACCGATACGGTGCTTTAGCCGCAGGTTGAGCACCGGGTATCAAGTCAATCTGGAACTCCATCTCGCGGTCCGGTGGCACACCTGGTAAGTCTTCGGGAAACACATCTGGGAACTCACACACAACCGGTACATCTGACAGTTGTGGTGTTGGCGTATCTACATCCTTCACATAGGCCAAGTAGGCACTACATCCACGCCTCATGCACTTTCCCGCCACTGCCATCGAAATCACCTTCGGAATCGAAGTAACTCGATCACCGTAAATCGTCACCGAACTCCCGTCAGGCGCTGTCAGTCCAATCATCTTCTTGCGACATACGATATTGCCTCGTAGGCCGCTAACCAGTCCAATCCTAGGACTACATCAAAACCGCCTAAAGTCATCACGAATGGTCTAACAGGAAATTTATGACCTTCTACTTCTATGACATAGCCTTCCATCATCTCAGAAATCTTGGTAGACTTACCTATGGCAGTTTCTACATCGAAGGGCTCGTCAATACTCCTACTCTTTAAAGGCAACTTAGCGCAAAAGGCAGCAGAAATGAAGCTCTTACTAGCACCGGAATCAAATAATACGGAGGCAAGAGTTTGGTTTACTAGGAACGTACCTGACACAACATCGGGCTCCGTCCTAGCCTCCTCCTGAGTCATCGTGAATGCTCTGGCGCCTGCTTTCTGCCCTTCGGTTCCGGTCGTCTTCTTCACCCCAGAACTCTCAGCCCTCGGCTTCTTGCATTCCCTGATCATGTGCCCTCCTCGCCACAGTTATAACACCTCCTTACCCTGCAGTTCTTCGCCACGTGTCCTGTCCTCCCACACCAGAAACAGACATCGGATCTCAACCTACACTCTCCGGTGTGCTCTATCCCACATTTGCCACACCTCTTCGACCCCGCACCGGGTGCGACCACACGTCGGTCATCCACCCTCGCAACTTTGTTGTTTGGAGCGGCCCCGCCACGTCCAAACCTCTTCCCATTCCAGTTCCGGCCACCACCACCTTTCTTACTCATCTCAACCGCCACCACTTCCCGTTCATCATACAGCCTCCCTGCCAGTTCAACCACTGACCTAAACGTGCTCGGTCGGGCGGCGATCATGTGCCTGGGATGTCCGCCGGCAAGCCCTGAATGTATCTCTTAATCTTTCGTGACAAGGTGTCACCTGATCCGGCACCAGCCATGCCATCTCATTGAATTTGGTGGTATATTGCTGATGTGTCATGGTTCTCGCCTCCAACTGTAGGAATTCCCTCTCAACCATGTCGAGCTCTCGGTGAGGACAAAACTCCTCGATCACCAGTTTCTTCAACTCATTCCACTTCATCCTGCCAATTGCTCTACTACCCTCGGCCTGGACAATATTGTCCCACCAACATAGGGTCGAGTCCACAAATGAGTGGGTGGCAAACTTCACCTTCTGATCTTCCCGGTACTCGTTGATATCTAGAACAGCTTCCATATCTCTCACCCACCGGTGAGCAGCAGCCGCAGTGCCATTTCCGTCAAAAGTCGGGGGCTTGCATCTTTGAAATGCCCCATAGTTACAGCCTCGTGCTGCCTCCAGCACAGGCTCTTCTTCTTCTTCCTCATCAGCTGAGACAACCGTCTCAGTCTCCTATTGCTCCCTTACTCCCGAGGACCTATTCCTCTCTCTCCTTTCTCTCCTCTCTCACAGCTTTGATCACTTCAGTCACCACAGACGGTAAGATTGTCTGCATGACCTGGTGAACCTCTTCCACCACCGCCTCCTTCACTGAGGCCCTTAAATTGGCACTCTCATCACCACCCTCCGGATGAGGGGTCTCGGGCTCTTCGTGAGCCACCTCTTCAACCCTAGGCCTTCCTCTCGTGACCCGTGGTCCAGCACCACGTCCACCACGACCTCCACCTCGAGAAGCCTTCGAAGATCTTGCACCGGCCATCCTCTAACACGCTATAAGATTCAAACACCAACAGGGTCATTCAAGGTAACAACTTAGTTTATGTCAAGTATAGTAGTCCCTAATTACAGTGGCCAGTTGTGATTAGCCACTTACTTTACTCTTCATACCCCAAACATTTCCTATCCTGACTTCATTAGTATCTAAATCTACTAAGAAGCACATAAATCACATAACATGCGCACGTAATACCGGTTAACATTAAGAAAATACCTGATGGCACGCAGCTTCTCGGACTGGCATCCCTTCCCTTTGTCCCATTCTCAGTTTAAGTTTAGGTTCTTTTGAAAATATTTACCCATTTCACTTAAACTTTGGCTCTGATACCAACTTAAAAGGCCCCGTTCCCGGGACGCTTATAGCTGGTCAATCACTGCACAAAAAATATAACACATATATTTAGGTGTACTAAAACAATGCAACGGAATAATTTAAAGTCATTTCATTCATTGCTTTTGCAAAATAATACAACATTCATAATCGTTACAAATATAATTTGTTCGCATTACAATGCAAAAACGTCATGTTTTAAACATCGGATGCCATCCGAGAATGCCAAGTAGCTGCCCCGTGCCATCCCCAGCAACCTTACCTGCCAACTGGAAACACATAAAAGTCAGTGTTGCTGGTCACATAAACCAAGCAAAACATGCAGGCCCTAACACACCCAATAACAGAACAGGGCCAAACTTGCGGTACAAAAATACTGGTCACATAAAAGTTAAATACATGCATTTCCCCCCCAAAATAGGTTTAAAACATAGAAACCGGTGACCTAAAAACTCACCTTAGCAGCCTTCGATTATGACTTCCTTCAAACCCGTCTGCACTATGAGTTCCACCACCTAGAAACCCTCCAAAAACACACCCGAACACAACAAAACACACATAAGCATGCAACCGAGGCATAGGCGGCCAAGAACAACTTAAAACGATGAATTCTTACCTTGAATTCGGTTTTCTTGTTCTTCCTTCTTCACAATCCGAACTCTGCTCTTTCTCTCTCTAGAAAATCCGATGAAAAGAGGATATGCAGAGGAGTGGGCGGCCATGCCCACTTTATGCATCCACTTTTATTCTTTTTGTCCTTTTGACACATTGGGCCCTTCAACTTGGGTTAAATTGTGTTTCTTCCTTTTTTCTGCACATTTATTCTTTCTTCCTCGTCTTTTAAAATTTTCCGGGTGTTACAGCTTAGCAGTGCACATTTAAACCCAACAATCTAGTAGTAACGGGTTAGGGCATATTTTAGCACTCTGGCGGGAAAGTCCGGGTCAGGATTGATTGTGATACATCTATAGTGCGCCATGGATATTGTATTATGGTTATTTTCATTATCAAATTTATTGAATATTATATCAATCATGAAAGGTAACGTGTCTTAAAGTCATGAGCTCACCAATAATATGTTGACGCATTTTAGGTTTGTATTTCAGGTGAAGTTTAATTGACAGTGTCACAAGGATAGGTGCCACCTCAGATAGGCCTTTGGAGACTTAGCCACCGCCCTATCCACCTTATTATCTGTGAATAATTAAATTAACATGTTTTATTTGGATATTTAGACAATGTAATTTATGGTTATGTTAAATGATATAATGCTCAAGATTAAAATAGTTTAATTCCGCTGCATTGTGATGATATCGGTCAGTCACGACCAGACCCGGTTAACAGGGTGTGACGGTATATTTTCTCAGTGTTACCATAATAAATTTCTTTCTCTCTAAACTAATTAAAAACCTACTTTGTTTTTTTTTTTTGTACAATTTATATTTAAACCTCTAATGATTTTTTAAAACTAACAACAACACTCTCTCTCTCTTTGTATTTTTTCTAAATTGATACCTACTTATTTTTTCTTTTCTAAAATATTGTATTTAAGCCTTCAAGTTATACCAAATTTACATGTAATCATCTGAATTTTTTTTCTAAATTTTATACTTAAGCCCATTGAGTTATGTCAAATTTACATTTAATCACCAGAACTTTTTTAAATTTTATACTTAAGTATTCGAGTTATGTCAAAAAAATTTAATCAATTTACAATAAAGCTCGTTAATTATGATAAAGTCACCATTTATGCATTCGTTATTTTCTTCTCTGTTTTGAGATACTTATTTTTTATAGTATTTTTTTCAATTACACTTATTTAACAACGTTTCATGCGTAAGCTTTTTTTGGTGTTTAGTACTAACATATAAATAATCAGAATTAAATATTTCAACTTTTATAACACCCGTTGTATAGCGCGGGTCACACCCACTAGTATAAAAAATGAATTATTTTTTTAATATTGAAAATAAAACAAAATGATATAAATTGTGTTTATTCTTATCGTATGAAATTTAAAATAAATTATAATAATAATAACAAATTTTGTTTATATATAATGTATAGTGTGTAGGTTATTTTTGTTAAATCATTCAATGAGCTTAGATCTTAGGATTCAATACGTTCATGATATAATATATCAAAATTAAAATGGATGTAAGTGTGTGAATCCAAAAACACATAAAATAGATGGTGATATTAAAATGATTTCATAAAAATTACAATAAAACTCATACTTGAACAATGTAGATCAAATCCACCCAAAGGAGAATTTCTCCTTGAATGGTGATTCATACAATAAAACACACACTACAAATTGCATTAGTGGGTTTTTTTTTTTACAGTGGACTATAATAAATTACATCATTAGCCCTAATTTCAATTATTATTTGGTCCTCATTTTAGCTTTGCTTTGTTGACTTTGTATTATATTTTTTTAATCAACTTGGTCTTTGAATCAGTATAATGAGATCTTACATCGACTATATATATGATTTGGAAAGCTTTAGGTTATTTTCATGTTGAATCCAACAATTTTGTTTATACACAAACTACAACATATAAAACTTTAATAACATTAAGGAAAATATTAGTTTGATAAATTTTATATACATAAACATACATTTATATATAACAAGTGTAAACGTCTAAAAATATGTACCATTGATCAATTAATTAATCAATTTAAGTTTCTTTTTTTGGTACTCATAATAATTTCGTATTTTGATTAATAACTTCACTTATTTTATATATACTCTTAGAAAATTCTATAATATCATACATAATGCTAATAGTAAATTACATGGATTTTCCTTATGATTTGGGACAAATTGTGAATTTGATCCTTGAGTTTTAAATTTTGTGGTTATAATCTTTAAATATTATGTTTGTATTCAAAGGTCTCTTGATTTAATGGTGTTACTATGCTAAGTTTATTGTATGGGTATTTTGGATGTTTAACATTTTAGCAAATTAAAAAAATAAAACAATTAATTAACACCCATTCTCACCCTTTCAATATCGCCGACGAGAAACAAGAAAACAATCACCTCCCCTTCATCTCCATTTTCTAACTCTAAACACACCACCAAAAATTTCAATTTTTAACAGCTAAATGGAACTCAACACCTAAATTACATCATTTACACCTTGCTCAGGATTTGAACTTGAACCTATTTTCTAAGATGCATATGTGTCTACCACTTGGGCTAGCCCCTCATGATGCATCCTAAAATTTCATGATTCTCGTTGGTACTGATTTGTGGAGATAATAATCTGTTTTAACTGCAATTTTGACAACAACCTTAAGCTTCCATGGGAAAATAACAAATTAAAGAGTTAAACCAAAGCCCACATACATTTTGAGAATACATAGGTTTATAAGTATTACCAAACTACATAGTTTTTAAATAGGAGCCTTGCTTAATTGAACTGGTAGAAAATAATTTTAATTTTTATTTAGCGATTCGTCATGAAGTTTTCCCATTGAATACTCCTTTGGGTATGATTTATTTCACGTTTTTCTTGCCGATTGAAATCGGGTTCTTCTTGTTCAACTTGTTAGTTGGGATTGGGTTCTTCCCGATGGAAATCGTTTCCCATGGAAGATCTATCCTATGCTATGCTGGAAGTAATTAATGGACTTGTTGATGGATTTGGGCATGTTTCTAATAAAAATCCTTCAAGCTACTTTTAAAGTAAACTAGAATTTTCACACTGCGTCGACGGAATAGCTTGGTTCAAAAAAGCTTGGTTCTTCATGCTTTCATGTTCTCTGAACTTCACAATGTCATATTTTATGAAAATTGAGAATTAAAAAACGTGAAACATGCAAGTAGAGAACAGTTTTAAGTTCTACGAAACATAAATGAACTAAAAATTTCCATCTTTGTTTTATGTTTCGCTTTCACCTGGGATGGAATGGAATGAAACGATTAGATTTTCATTCAATACTTGATATAACTAAACCTGAAAAGAATAGAGAAAACATATTATACGTGAGATGAGTTATTAAAAATATAAACCATTGGATCGCTTACATGACCCTCACTTCTAGCATGAGAAATTTATGTCTGTATAATATATTCCCGGAGTGATGAGAAGACATCTTATACCTAAATATATATACATAGAAATCATAAGTGCAACAAAATATATTTGATCCGTGTGGCACAACAGCAGACGATAAGCGGACGACTAGTCACAGCAAAGAAACAGGTTTTTCCAGTCTTTTTGGTTTTTTCAACAGAGACGCAATACATTAAAAATGACATTGCAAAGAGTGTGAATAGGCAAACTAAACAATTTATAATAGTTTCAAAGACAAAAGTTTATTCAGTGATTAACGTGGAGGGTTATACCTCTTTGGAATACATGGATTATAAAATATGATCTCTTGAATTATAAGACCAAGCCATTGTACCCAACATCCTACATTTACGGTTGCTGTCTTGTTGATGATTGTTCCATAACTATAACTTTTTTATTTTTCTTTTCTTTAGGGGAATACCATTAAAACCATCTTACTTCCCTTTCTTTTCGTAGCAATTCTCTAAACTTTTCTTTTTTTGTACGAATTTCAAATCCCTAAACTTAATCGAGTAATGCAAAAATCCTACCACTATCATACATTATAGAAGTTACATGATAATTTTGTTGGTTCAAGCTCCAAATACACAATCACAAACTCACGAAAGAAAATAATAAAATTGATATTGTAAAGAATTGTTTACTGCTTCCAAAACTCTCTAATTGATTTATCAACTTAAAGTTACATAATAAATAGTTAAATAATAAAACAACTATCTCCTAATTACTTGGAACCATCTCCCACTAAGTCAAAAAGGACCACAAATATCGACGCCACTTGCTGACTACTTCTAATTCGGTTCATGACATCACAAACGTGCACATGACCCAACTACTTTTATTGACCCAACATCCAAAACAAAGCTCCAACTAAACCGAAACCCGAAACTAATGATACAAATTCATACCCATCAAGATTAATCCAACAAATTTACATACCAATCTACTGATGTTACTTCTCCATCATGGCCTTCAATTTTAATTGGATCTGATATGCTTGTAGTTTGTTAACCTGTTAAAAATATTCACAATGTGTAAATTTGCATTCATATTGGATCCTGCTATGGTTTTTATATTAACAACGTACTTAAACATAAAAAATATGTCATGCAAAATAGTTAGTAACTCTATATATGATGTATATGATATAAAGAAAATATCAATTTCAAAATCATATCTTGCAAATTGGCCTCAGTAATTGGAGCTTTATGATCAATTGTATCTAGAAACTTTATAACACTGCAACAAATTAAATGTTTCTAATGATCAAAATCTGACTTGAAATTAAGCTAGTTGTAAATAAACTTGCAAATAATTTGTAGTAGCCTCTTGCATGCTTATAAATTAAAGAACCGAAACAACATTCATGGAAGGAGCCTATAACATAATATTAGCATGTAATGATTTAGTTAATCAATTCAATCAACTGAAACTGGAAATTCAAGACAATGTGATATATAAGCAATTAAGCACGGGCGGAGTTAGTTATAATTTAAAATGCTTAAAGTACAAAATTTTCAACTTATTCTTTTAAAATGGGTCTTTTAGATTCTTTAACTCTAATATGAGTAAAACTATTCCAATAAAGTCTTTTTTAACCAAACGGGAAGCGAGTTGAACCAAGTGCACTTAAATGTATACTGGCCGGTGTGAGTTGCGCTATGCAGCGGGGATTATAAAAGTAACAGGATTTAATTATGATGATTTATAGGTTATTACTAACCACCCGAAAAAAGATTACGTTTGAAACGCTAATAAAAAAGTGTAATAGAAAAAAATACTAAAAAAATAAATACCTTAAAACAGAGCAGAAAAATAGCGAATGCGTAAACGATTACTTTACTATAATTAAGAAGCTTTATTGTAAATTGATTAAAATAAATTTTGATATAACTCGAAAAATTAAGTATAAAACTTAAGAAAAGTTCAGATGATGAAATCCTTAGGGGTTTAAGTTTAAGATTATAAAAACAAAGTAGGTTTTTATTAATTTATAGAAAAAGAAAATTATTATAGTAACATTGAAAAAACCTACATTTTCACTACTCATAATTTTTTTCTATTTGTTATATATAGTTATGCGGCGGGTGTTATCGAGTATCTTTTCCGACATGTCTTAAATATTGATATATTTGGATATTATTATTATTATTATAACAATGTAAATATTTAGTGATTATATACGTAAATGTTTAAATAAAGAGTTAATTACATGATTGATCCCTGTAGTATGTTTATATTGCAGTATTAGTCCTAACTTTCGAGAAATTACATAGTTGGTCCCAACAGTTTGTGAAACAGTAACATAGTTGGTCCCTGAAGTGAATGGCCTTTAGTTTTTGTTGTTAAATTTTTTAAAATAACCATCTTACCCCTGTTATTACTATTTATTTATTTATTATTATTATTATTATTATTATTATTATAATTAATATATTATTATTATTATTATTATTTATTATTATTATAGCAAACCGCCTGTACCACCGCCGACAATAACAATCACCATCAAAATACCCGCCGACAATTACCACCGCCATCACCATACCCCCCGGCGACCAACACCACCATCACCATGCCTACCCAACGACCACCAGCACCATCACCATACCTGCCGGCGACCACCATCACCATCACCATCACCATACCCGCGTGCGACCACCATCACCGTACCTACGCGAAGATCACCATAATCGTCACCATACCTACCCGATGACCACCATCACCATAACCGCCAATGATCACCATCACCATACCCGCCACAATACCACCCCTATCGACCGAACCGATCTGTAACGACATCAACAAATCAATTGCGAAGTTTATAGACACCGTTTTGGGTTTTTAGCTTACAGACGGGGAGATCGCGACAACGCGGCTACAGCAGGTGACATTGTAGATTGCTCGGAGATGGGGTTGAAGCTGGGGTGTAGATTTGGTGGTCGATGGTGGTGTGGAGATGGTGGTTAGAGTGGTAATGGTGGGTGACGACAATGGTGGTTAGAACCGTCGCCGCAGCCGGCAAACGGTACCGGATCGAAGGTGAAGATGATGGGGAGGCGGAGGGGTTAGGGTTGAGGATGGTGGTGTGTTGATGAAGTGATGAAGATGGTGTACTAACGTGGGTCCTATATGATTTTTCTTTATATTTTTGTGTTTTGTCATTTAGTGTAGGGGTATAAAAGTTATTTCACACTTGTTTGACCTTAAAAACTGACGGCTATTCACTCTAGGGACCAATCGTGTTACGGTTTCGTAAACATTTGGAACTAATGATGTAATTTCTCAAAGTTGAGACCAATACTGTAGGTTAAAGTTTTATGATCATTGGAGGCAGCTTCCGGTGCTGATTTACATAGACCGGAGAAAATTAATGCATAAATTGGTTAATGCATAAACGTATATTAAATAATGTATTAATTGGGAGAAATTTCTCAAAGTATAAGTAGATGTAATCAATATAAACGTATATTAAATAATGTATTAATTGGGAGAAATTTATTAAATACGGGCAAATTAGAACTATTATATATAACACCTATATCTTATGTTTAAAAAGTTACTAGTGGAAATGCCGCGGGTGCGGCAGTACTGCTGTTGCACGATTTTTTGGGAATTCGATTTTAGTTAGTATCGGCTCGGTGAATTATGACGTAAATTAAAAAATCAAAATATAAGTATTGAAAATTTTGAATGAAAGAAAACAATTACGTATATTACAAAAGTCTTTATAACAACTATATTATCCCAACAAGATTAGCGAAAGAATTGGTGGTAATTGTTGTCGAAAATCACTTATAACCTAGATTTTAGGGGGGTTTCGTTTTATGAATGTAGGTTAAAGTTTTATGATCATTGGAGGCAGCTTCCGGTGCTGATTTACATAGACCGGAGAAAGTTAATGCATAAATTGTCATGACAAATTACCATATTGATTGTTATTGAGCTGTTAACAACCGGCAAGGGAAATAGGGATTTGTGTTCAATCACAATGAATGAACGACATTGAAATTAAATGTCGGTTTTGTTTGGCCACATGTATATGCTTTAGCATTTGTATTATAAGCATTATATCTTATACTTTATCGTAAAGGCATAAATGGAATAAAATGGTTAATTTTTTGAAATTTAAGCATGACTTTTCATATGGGTGTCTTAATTTATATGTAAAATTATCATTCTATCCTCCTTTTACTTTTATTACAAAAGATATATATAAATATTAAAATTATTAAACTCATAATATGCCCCTAAAAATATTAGTATTATAGTTATTATAAATATGAAGATATATATAAGTTTTATACTTAAATATTTAAATAAAATAATACTTAATTTAAAATAATATTAATTATGAAAATATAATTAATAAATATAAATTTAAATGTCAATTTATAGTATCATAAATAAAATAAAATTTAATGAAGTGAATTAAATAATATGATATTATTAAATAATGTATTAATAAAGTTTATTAAATACATGAAAGAGACAAGGACAAAAATATCAATGTATATAAAATTTAATGGATAAATTTACCATATTGCCCCTAAAGTATCCTAAAATCTTAATTAATTCCTTATCTACCCCTCTTAAATACATTGTACTCCTTTCTACATGTTGTTTCAAAACTTGTATGCTTCGCAAAATTACATCTTTATCCAAAGAGATGTATTATATAGTAGTATAGATATAAATATTTAAATAAAATAATACTTAATTTAAGTAGTATTTAGTTATAAAAATATGATTAGTAACTATAAATCTAAATATCAGTTTATATTATAATAAATAAAATAAAATTTAATAAAGTGAATTAAATAATATCATATTATAAAATAATATATTAATAATATGTATTAAATAATACAATAATTAGTAGAAGTTAATTAAATGGGGGCAAAGTGGAATTATTGCATAAAGCACTTGTACTTTACGCTTAAAATGTTATATGTCTTATATTTTAAATGAAATTACCATCTTATTCTTTTAATATGTATTATATAATAGTATAGATATGGTGTCTTAAATTTTAAGTAAAACTATAAATGTATACTCATCAAATGGTTTATATAATAGTATAGATAATATAGATATAAATTATTATTATCACCATTATTATAAAAGTATTTAGTAATTATATAGTTAAGTATTCAAATAACAAATACTTTTTTATAAATTTAACAATTACTATTATTATAATAAAAGTATTTAGTAATTATATAGTTAAGTATTCAAATAAGATAATACTTGTTAGTAAATTTTAATGTTAATTTAAAGTATTATAAATAATATAATATATAATAAAGTAATTATATAATCTCACTTTATTTAATAATGCATTAATAAATGTATTAAGTGGAATAATTTTACTAAACGAGGGAAGGAGTAGAAATGATTGTATAGAACATTTGTACCTAATTCTTAAAAAGTTGTATTAGATGTCTTAAATCTTTTTTTATAGTCCCTAATTGTTGCTTTATATAATAGTATAGATATAGATAATATGACCTAGTTAATTTTTTTCTAAATTTATGTCATAGAGACACTCTAACCTTAATCATTTGGGGAAAGTTCAAATACAAAAGGCTCTAAAACTAAAATATGTAAAACTAATCTCAACCATTTATCTTTTTAATCAATAGTTGAGATCAATTTGTAGAAAAATATTTGTTAGAGTGCTATTTCAAAAATAGCCATTTTGTTGATTTTTTGCAAGTTCCCTTATTTTTTTCAAATGTTTATAAGGGTGGTGGGGGTGCCCATGCCACACCCACGATACTACACAACACACCCACCAATTAGAACATGCCACATCACATCACACCACACCAATTTAAGGGGGGCACTCACACCACACTAAACCACACCAATTTTTTTTTAAATTGCTTCATTAAAATTAAAAATTACATTAAAATAAAAACAAGTTTAAAATTTAAAAAAAAAATACAAGAAAAATAACAATAATAGTAAAACAAATTATTTTCGTCATCCAAAACCGTGATATCAACATTATCCGCAACGTGTTCTACGAGAGCAATCTAAGTCTAAAATGTGTCTATATTTTGTGAGTTCAGGTTGTATTTATAGTGTATTTTTTTTAATTTGTGTGCATAAATTGTGAGTGATTAGGGTAGAGGAGATTTTTTTGAATTTGTGTGTATATTTTGTAAGTTTAGGTTGTATTTGTAGTGTAATTTTTTTAACTGGCATATAGCTGTTGTGGTGGGGGTGGCATCTCAAACGGTCAAAAACTCAACGGTCAAAAAGTGGGTGGTGTGGCCCGGCGCTGCTGCGTGGCCCGACGTTGGAATTTCACGGCGTGGGGGACCGGCGGCTGTGTTGCCGCGAGGCGACAGTGCCCCCACCCCACTAACTTTTATCTACGATATTATTTTTTTTATAAAATCTACACCATAAAAGCAAGTGTCTTTTATTTTTAAAACGTGTACAATATTGTTATATAAAATTTTAATTAATTTTTTTTACATTTTTAGCTGATATGTCTTCATTGTATATTTTAGTGTAATTCATTGAGTGTTTTTGTTAGTTATTGTGTATTTTAAATTACTATTGTGTTTTTCTAAAATGATTAATTTTATAAAAAAGTATGATGATGAAATAATATTTTTGTGTATCTCTAATATGTAAGACATAATAATAAATTAACAACTAATAAATCTAATATATTAAAAAAATAAGAAAATAACACAATGTCTCGTTGTGTTTATTGATCATTATTTTGTAATCTTGAAAACTATGAATTTTGAAAATTACATTGGTGAAATAAAATCATTGTGTACTTATAATTGTAAAACATAATAATAGATAACAAGGTTTATAAAATATATAAAAAATAATAACAAAAATAACACATTATGTTATTTCAACACTATGAGTTTTGATAAATACATTGTAAAAGCATACTATTGTGCACTTTTAATTGTTAAATACAATAATAGATAATAAGTTTATATAATCTATAGAAACAATGACAATAATTACACAAAATGTTTTAAAACGATGAATACATACAACAAATGATGTAAAATGTACTACACAATGGACGTATATGACACAATTAGCTGATGTATTTGACACAATTACTAAAATGCCATCCTCTTTAAAATAATAGAAAGACACGTGTCAAGCACACAATCCTTCTTACACTTTTTAGATTAAATACTTTTTTATTATAAACCTTACCATAATCATTTACTATCATCTTAAAAATAATCAATAAAATGCTAGTAAACATTAGACATACGAATGGAGATGATTCGTGCTTTGGTATTCTTCTTGTAATCACCCTACCTCTTGCACCTCCTTGAAGACCAAGAACTCAAATGCCTGATCAATATATAAATATATATATATATATATATATATATATATATATATATATATATGTATATATATATATATATGTATATATATATATGTATATATATATAGGGTATGGATCAAATAAGAATTCACTTATTTTGTGAGAATTTTAGAAACAAATGTGAGCCACACATTTTCAAGTGCAAAATGATAAATAATGATAACATAATAAAAATAAATTATAAAATAAAAATAACATAAAAATAAGAAAATTAAAATGACAAAAATGTTTCCTTTGTTTTCTTCTTTCATAAAAAATAAAAAAACATCATTTTACACATACGTAATACCTAGAGATACACATGTGTTATAAATGTTTAATAACTAGTATACACAAGTGTAAATAACGGGTGGACGATTTTTTTTTAAAAAAATTATATCAATATTGTACGCGTTGAAAATATAAAAAATTCTGAAATTAATGGTGAAATTTTTTTGAAAAAATAATATCGTGAAAAAAAAGTTATAGGGTAAGCTTATCTTGAGAACTAGCCTAACATTAATTTTTTTTCATAACATTATTTTTCAAAAAAAAATTCACCATTAATTTCAGTATTTTTTTAACTTTCCAACGCCTATCATATTAATATAATTTTTTAAAAAAATCGTCCACCCATTATTTACACATGTGTAAATCTGGTAATCCACATATGTAATACCGGATTTACACATATGTAAATCCAATGCGTAAAACAAATTTCATAAAAAAAAGAGATTTTTTTTTATTTTTTATACATCTTTTTTATTTTTTTATGAAAGAGAGAAACGAGGGTAACATTTTTGTGTTTTTATTTTTTTTGTATTTTTATGTTATTTTCCATTTTATAGATTTTTTTATTATGTTTTTATTAATTATCATTTTGGCTTTGAAAACTAGTGGCTTACATTGGTTTTTAGAGTTCTCATAAAAAAGTGAGTTCTCATTTGATCCTTCCCCTATATACATATATATATATAGGGGTTGGTTACTATATAAAGTATAATTTTCGTGCGAAGCGTACGAAGTAATTAGAGCGTGACACGTGTTTTTTGGCGGATGGGTAGTTTCATCCGCGCTACAATTACGCATAAAAGGTAAATAATTACGCAAGTTACATTCATAATTACGCAAATTATATCTATTATTATGCGAAGAAAAATTACTCACGTTATAAAACATAATCACGTAAGTTATATTTATAATTATGCAAGTTATATGATCAATATGCAAGTTATGTTCATAATTACGCAGTGAATAATCACGACATAGACGTTTTTTTTTTAAAAAGTGTTGATTTTTTTAAAAAAGGTATAGCAATACTATACTCAAATTAAAGAAACTAAAATGCTCGATTTTATGATGTAATTTTTTTTTTAAAATAACATCATATAATACGTTTAAAAAAATCAGCAATTGTAGGTTATTTCCGATTTTACCCGTCCAGCCATCATTGCATACTTGATTATTTCATTTTTAATTTGAACAGTCTATTTCCTAAATAAATTGTTGGAATTACTTCGCACACTTCACACGATTTTTAACTTTGTACCGTAAACTTTCTCTCTTTCTCTCTCTCTCTCTATATATATATAATAAACTTTAAACTGAATTTCCACTATAGCTTGATTCTTCTATAAACTATCGCAAGATCAATATACCATGACTACAATTATATGACAAATTTACTACTATGTGCCAGACCCATAGCAAATACAACAATACCATGTTGTAAATAAACAAACTTGAATAAAAACCACAATATAAATTTCATTTGTAGTAATTGTCATATCATATGCTTCCTAATTTTCTTAAAAAGTTTGAAACTTCATGTCAAAATTGATCAGCTTATAAGATTTTCCTTGATAAAATTAATCTATTTGCACAAAGGATGGTAAAAATCCAACTACATCTAAATGATCAGCCAATCCTGTGGTGCTATCGAATATACCACCACCCAACATCTTCCCTGAATATGTAAGAATTATGAATAAATTGAACACACATATTAATATACTAGTGGGAAGCCCGCGCAATACTGCAGGGTGAACAATTTACAAGTATCTAATATAATTTATATTAAGATAATCTAAAAACGTAGCTTAAAAAGATAATTGAAAGAATATGTACTTTATACTTGGGAAATGTAGTTATGCATACAAATAATATGTGAACACAAATTCAGAAACTCACCATGATAGCTTGTTGGTGTTGACAACATAGAAATTTGACAGTGGATTATATGTGGAACTTGTCATGAGTTGAAAGCCAAATCCTGATTAAAGAAAAAAACGAAAACATCACCAAGAGTTTCTTTGTATTTAGTAGGCGAATACAGCTTACAAACCTAGTAATCAAGTATCCATTCAATTACTAAGCATAGCGTTCTCAGGATACTAAAATTAAATAGATTTGAAATGAAAACTAAACTAAAATTTCTTTTATATTTATTAGTGTCAAGTCCTGATAACGATTGATTCCACATATTGTTGCACTTGATAATCAAATTAAAACGGATGTGTGCTTGTGTGATATCAACGAACATTAAAAAAACCGAATCGAATATTATTAACAAATGATTACAATACCAAAGGAGTATACATCATTTAAGCTCGATCCACCCGAGGTGAGCTCCCCTCGGGCAGCCTATCACACAACTCTCTGCTCTTTCACCCTCAGAGCATTTTTACAAAAATGAACACGAATAATAAAATACAAAAGAAAAACATCTATATATACTATGCAGATATCGCGCGGTAACTCTAAGTTTTTACGCGATGAGATCTTTATCATTCGTCTTGGAGTTCTCGCATCCTTGTATTTCTCATATGATTTGAGTTTTTGCTTTTCACTTTATATTATAATCCATAAATATTAGGTCCTTATAATTTCCCCCTGTGGATTATGATATCAAGTTGTGTTTAACTTCAGTCACTCATCTTCATGAATTATCTGATCCTCGGGTACCCCTCAGCTGTAACCTCCTCCTAATGTATAGCTTCATAAAGGATATCACGTATAAATCAAGATTAAAATATTATATCTTGATTACTTACAACTTAAGATGTATTAGACATATGACAGAGAGATCCAACTTTCATTTTGGATTCCCGAAGAACTCGATTCTTTAATCCAATGACAAGATTCTGAGATGACGAACTAGATCGTCTAAAGTATTCTTCCCCCTATGTAAGATGTAATAAGCCTATATTTTCAGTAAGATAAGATAAGCCCACATCGTCAAGTTTCAATTCACGAACGACCCGAATCAAATGTTGTAGATATAGAATCTTGAACTTGATCAAACAACATAAAAACCCCTATTTAACTACCAAACTTCAAATCATCCGACATCCTCTAGATTTGGGCTGAAACACTTGTTCTAAACCTTCACAAACTAACAAGTTTTTGCATTTAGACAAAACTTTTATATTTTTGCAAAGTTTTGCAAAAATCAAGTTGATAGTAAAAGTTTTCGCGCGAATATTGAAGTTTCGCTTGATGAAGTTTTCACATATGAACTAGGTAAATGTTCTCGTGTGGGAACTTGATGTTCTCGCGCGACAACTCCAAGTTTTCGCAAGAAGCGGTTACCGATGCGAAAATTGCCCAAGTTTTCGCAAAAAGCGGTTATTCGTGCGAAAACTTCGTCAAAATTGACTTTTTGTGTTTGATTCACTGCTGCGATTTCAATTCTTCAATTTTCATCATCATAACTTGAAGATATTGAGCCTATTGATGCAGATCATCATTTTAGCAAATAACAAAGTCGATTTTATGTGTGTTCACCCTCGGTTTCACCTTCTTCTCCTTCGAAACCGGTCCAAACTCGATCTAAGCCTTTTAGATCTTCAATCTCCATTTTTAACGTCTTAATACGGATGATTGTAGAATTAAAATCCGTGTATTAAAAGCAACACCTTGCTCTGATACCAAATGTAAAGTCTTGATAACGATCGATTCCAAATATTGTTACACTTGATAATCAAATTAAGACGGATGTGTGCTTGTGTGATATCAACGAACATTAAACAAACTCAATAAAATATTATTAATCAAATGATTACAATACTAAAAGAGTATACATCATTTAAGATCGACCCACTCAAGGTGAGCTCCCCTCGGGCAACTTATCACACAACTCTTTGCTCTCTCACCTTCAGAGCACTTTTACAAAAATAACACACATAATGAAATACAAAGAAAAAATATCTATATATACTGTGTAAATGTTCTCGCACGAGAACTTGATGTTCTCGCACGGTAACTCCAAGTTTTCGCGCGATAAGATCTTTATCATTCATCTTGGAGTTCTCGCATCCTTATATTTATCATATGATTTGAGTTTTTGCTTTTCACTTGATATTGTAATCCATAAATGCTAGGTTCTTACAATTAGAAAACTGCTCATAAAATAGAAATTCCTTTACATCTATTAATAAATCATCTTTATAAAATATTTTAAGATGCAAAACAAAAGCTAACAATTCTCTATATGAATATATTAAAAAACAAACATAAAACGAATCTACACAGTCAATAACAAGTTTGCTTAAAGATTAATAATCTAAAACGTTTATAAACCAAGTCTGGCCACTTCCTTATCTAAAATGAACAAAAGGAGCTAAAAATTAAATAACTGTAAACCACCAAATTGGATTTAGAACACATTTAAGCACTACAATCAAAAAGGTCAAATGTTATACAAAATTAGAGATGTTACTGATCAACTCAGTTAAGGACAAGATCCTGTAATTTTATTATTTTAAAAGAATACGTACATCTAATGTGTGCATAAAAGTTTCTAGAAATATGGTAAATGCATAAAAAATATTAAAATGAGATTGCAATGCATTTGGCTATGCTACTGAATTACAGCATCATCCGTTTAATAAGGTACAATGCATTAGTTAAGGTCAAGTCCTGTAATTTCATTATTTTAGAAGGATACATACGTCTAATGTGTACATAAAGTATCAAGTAATCAAGTGTAGTTTCTGCTCTGTGAAATTTGGCTGATGGTTGAAAACATTTACATACATGGGTATAATATGAAATTTAGTTCTTGGGTACCACGTATCTAAATCTTTATGCTATACATGGAAAAGGGAATAATATGAAGATTAAAGGCAAAAATACTCATAATTGATATATACATGTTGATTGGTTCTAACTGGGTGGTTGTGGTCCTAACTAGGTGTTAATAAAAAATGCAGGCATGACATAACCAGTCGTCAGGTGGGGGGTTTAGTGCATCTCTAATGCTAGTACTCCCCTAACATTTATTTGGGAATAAATCTCAAGCTAAAATGATATGCTGATGGAGATCATGCTTCCACTATTCGCCATCTTATATCTATAGTTATTTACTATATAAGCTATGTGACAACATAGCAGTTTCTGTTTTTATTAAACATATAGAGTAGCAGTTTAGTTGTAATGAGCTTTAAAAGGAAAAAAACAATAAGAGCAGATGAATAATGACAAAGCATACTCTTCTTTGACTTTTGGAAGTCAATTATTGTGTGATTGAATTGTATTTTAGTATGAATTTCTTCGTTTAATCACCCAATTTCTTTCTGGTGCTAGCATATACTTGCACAAATCATTTTGGGTGTTAACCACTTTATAGAAAACTTACAAGAAGCGTGTGAACTATGTCACTGACAAAACAAGGAGTGCTCTATCATAACAAATAGAATATGCAACTTTTGTATGTTTAAAAATAGGGAGTGCCTTATTTGGTTAAGGCATAATTTTATTACATATATGCAATCTAGTGGGTGATTGAGACTTTATTGGGTATGTTAAAATCACTTCATCAAAGTGATGAGAGTCAAGTCAAATATTCAACAGTCAACCTTTCTCTATTCATCTTATAACAAAATCAAACTGATGTATATGAATTCCTTTAGCTACTTAAACTTGTCACAATGGATACATCAATAAAACTTACAGGAGAATGTACATTTTGAAAGACCAAAACTCTCCTATGTAAGAGTCCACCGATACAAACTCTAACAGTAATTAAGATAGTAGCAAAAACATACCATAATTAAGTAATTGGCTCCTGTAGCAACTCTATTTTAGCATTTTTTTTATAATTCTTTTTGCAACGGCTAACTTCCAAAAAATGCAAGTCGTAGTTTGACACTTGCAATCTAACCCGTTAGCTTGTAGTTTAACAAACCTAAACTTGCAATAAGAGAATGCAACCAAGGAAAGTTTGTGTGTAGACCAAAAATATAGAGCTAGATATTTTTTTGTTATTCTCTTACCTTCATCATTTGCTCAAATGTTCAAGACCATCAATTTAGACACCTATACAACAATATAAAGTCATTAGAAAGCAAAGAAATACCAAACAACATAGCCCTCCCTGTATTTTAAAAACAAATTCATAATTGACTTCTAGGACCAAAGTCCCAAAATGTATATTCGAAATAACATTAACAACATCAAGTTAGTAATACCTTCAGTATCACTGAAAACAACTAAAGGAATTTCACAATCAAATAAGCCCTAAGCAAACTATCAACTCCAATTAAGTTACTTGAATAAGTTAAGATCTCCAAAAGGCACCCATATCCATCAAAACCAGCAACACAAAGTCGCGAAAGCAGGCCTTATTGTTGTGCCAAGTTTCTTATGCGTAGCTGAGGTAATCGAGATCGTCGGGCAGAGCGATTGAGCTGTCTTTTTCTTTCTCTCCATTTCTTTTGTCTCCTTAATTTTCTTTCTCTTCATTTATTTTCTCTCGCTAATTTCCTTTCACTTCTTTTCTTGTCTTTTTTTTCGTTTATTAAACTCGAGAACACAGCGTAAGTAAAGGTGTGGGGGAGGGGGGAAATCTAAAAACGGCAGCCGGATGAATTGGTCATACACTTGAATGTGATTAAATGCGAGCGTGGACGTGATGGTTACGGAAACGGTAGAGGTATTCAAATTTTAGAACGGTTACACTTTACACAAACATTGAATGCAGATGGTGGGGAGTGAATGCAGGGGTAATAGAGGACCAAAAGGTTTAATATATATTATAAGGGTGATGTTATTCTACAAAGTGTATTTTTGCTATAAAGTGTGAGAAGACACAATGAGGCTAAAAAAGTCACAAAAAAATTATATCTCACAATCTAAATCGAATTTCAAAAAAGTACTTCGGAGTCTTTGTTCCTCTCGTCGTCCTCTTTCAGAAAAAAATAATAAAAAAATAAAAAATTTTATTGTGTCTTATATGACACAATAACGTCATTGTGATTTTCATAATGACACAATAACGTCATTGTGTCTTTAATAAATGACACAATAAAAAAACGTTAACTTTTTTTATTTTTTTATTTTTCGTTTATTTTTTTTTTCTTAGTGAGGACGGCTAGGGAAACAAAAGCTTGAAATTACTTTTTTGAAATTCGATTTAGATTGTGAGATATAATTTTTTTTGTGACTTTTTTTGACTCATAATGTATTCTCACACTTTATAGAAAAATACACTTTGTATTTGAAACTCTTTCATATTATAATATTAGTGTAGGTTATGATTTGATCCTTTGTGTAATTTAAGATGATTAGATAGATGAATTGATATTGTATTTATACTATTATACTTGTTTAAGTATGATAAAATTTGATTTCCGTAATTCTCTTTCTTTTTGTTAAACTATGAGTTGGATAGTTACATCATGACACATATGCTATAAAACTCAGCCTGGCATAAGTTCTTCATTTATTTTAATCATTGTACTTTGGTGAATTTAATTTCTTATTTTTTGAACGGTAAATGTACGATCCTGTTTCGGAAAATATGTATTATCTTAATCGGACCAACCTATTAATTTTCCAGCCGAGATCGCACCCCCAACCCCCTCAGGAGAAAATTCATTGCTGAAAAAGCCTCATGGGTCAACTCTGAGCATTTTGCTCTGAGTGAGATTTGAACCCATGACCTCCTACTATTTACATGTCATGAGTACATCATCTTAACCAGTTGTGCTCTGTGAATTTAATTTCTAGTATCTATAACTTATTTTTGATTTCTAGAAAATTCAGATGTATTTAATTAATTAATTTTTTAAATTTCAAAAGTTACTCCCGGATTAATGAGGGAAAACCCATCAATAAATGTTTGAATAAAACATCAATTAATAGCCATCACTAATTTGTCGGAAAAGTCATCTAAGTGTGACCTTGGAAGACTTTTGTGTAATCTATCGCTAAGTGGCTTCTTGATATATCAATAATAGCTTGGAAATCAAACAATCCACATGTTGATTTTCGATGGATTTAAGTAAGTGGAGAATTCCTTCGTACTTGAGTGTCCTTTCACACCTTCATCACCATACATGACCGCGGTGAAAATCACTAATCTTACCGTGTAATCATTAGAATGTTGCATCGTTCATAGTGGTCACAATCTTGTTACTTATCATTACCTATGTAATACTTAAAGGTACACTTGTCTAGTTGCCTCTTAATAGTTCTAACTTGATCCTTTTTGTATATTTAAATTTAAAACACCTTAAGATAGTCTTCATGTAATGTTTGATTGTGTTAAAATTATAAAGATTAAAAGAAAATAATGAAAATTTAATCATGTTATTGAGACACATGTTAACCAAGACTTCGGCCACTAAGAACTATTGGAACCCTATTTGATAGTAGTTTTAGTCACACAACACTCTGTACGCCTTTAAACTTTTGTGTCCCTATATTATTCCGTAGGTAACTTTCTGCCCGTGTTACCTTTTTTTAGTAGTGACATGGCAAATTGATTATTAGAATAACTTATGAGGTAGAGCTGAAGCTCTTTTATGCATCAAAACCAGGTGCAAGCTGCATCTTACGCTAACCATTTCTTGATCTTACAAGGGTGGCTTGGCGGACGCAATCGCAGATACAATAGGACTTCGAACCACACGGGTTCCATTCACCTCACGCCAGCTTAAATACCCACAGTTGCCAAAATACCCAGCGTAGGTCGGAGGCGCATCACTTATATCAACATCAACACTCATCTCAAACCTAGCTGTACTGTATTTCCCTTCAAAAAATATCATTGAAGGCTTCACAACAACCCTCATACCCGTGGGTGGAGTACTCACCTCCGCCCTATATGAAGAACTAGACGTCCCCACATTTGTTAACACTCTTTGAAAGGTGTAACGGGTCGTGTTCGTGTTGTTCAACACCAGAATAAATGATGGGTAGTTCAGATCAAGGGTCGCATTCGCGCAATTAATATCTGATTTCTTTGAAATGATTCGGATTTGGTCTTTTGTATAGTTCGATGCACATAGGTAGTTGATGTAGTCTTGTGGTTGAATGTCGTAAACCAAACCAGGGTCCATGGCTTTGTTTGGGTTAACATGCCCTGCACCATAGTCTAGAGGGGTGCCTTGTTCTCTGGTGGTCATGTCCATGATTATGCTTCGATTGTTGTCAAGAATATCAGCTGTTGTCATCATCGCAGATCGGATTACAGCCGGACTCCAGTCGCGATGGGTCGATTTTAGTAGGGCAGCTATCCCTACAACATGTGGAGAAGCCATGGATGTACCGGATTCTAGCTTATAATCACTGAGCAGGTAATCATCCCCGATGGGCGCGCTTTTTCTGTTTGGCGCCCATGCAGCCAAGATATCGACTCCCGGCGCCAAGAGATCGGGTTTTAGGATCCATGGCGATCGACGGTCAGGTCCTCTAGAGGAGAAGTATGCAACCTTTGGAGCTGGTTTAACACCTAATATAGTTTCCCCATACTTAACACTAATACTTGCATTTTTTGTATTAATTATGTACTTTTTTAACTTATGTCCAACCTTTGGTTCGAGTATAACGAATGGTAAGTTGAATTCTTTCGGCCGGAGAAAGTTACTGTCGTCGGCACTAAAGATAGCTCCGGCAGCTCCGGAAGTTTCCAATTCTGAAACTGCCATTCCATCACAAAAAATGTACTTTCCTTGAACATCTTTGGGATCAAGTGAATTATCATCACAAGTTTCTTTGCTTTTATTTCCATATCCGTAGTAGATAGGAACCCTATCTACCATAAGATTTTCGGGGAAAACAGATCTCCCGATTAGGGTTCCATACTTTGGATCACCTGGTGTAACGTAGCCTGCGAAATCACGATCTACGGTACCCGCACCAACGGTGGTGATCCATGGAGCCCCATTTGTGATAGTGTAATCATGTGGGCCACCATTACCAGCAGAGCAAGATACAAAAATCCCTTTCTCCATTGCTGTGAACGCCCCAATCGCGATAGGGTTTTGGTAAAATGGTGTCTCGAAGAACCCTAACGACAATGACATTAGATCCACACCGTCTTCTATCGCTTGATCCATTCCAGCTAGTGTGTCACTTGCTGCAGCATCATATGAATTGTCCAAGAACAAAACCTTGTATATTGCTAACCATGCTTTTGGTGCTATTCCAGTGGCTGTCCCCTTGGCATAACCAAAATAATTAGCAAACCGCACACGACTACCCGCAGCTGTTGAAGATGTATGTGTCCCATGCCCTTCAAAATCTCTAGGGGAATCATAGTCCTCTGTTGTTGAAATGTTCTCCTTTAGATGCTTCATCCCTTGGCTAAATGAACGAGCACCAATAACCTTTTTATTACAGAAACTTTTGGTTTCACAAGCTCCACGCCAACGAGAAGGTACTTCTGACATCCCTTTGTCGTTAAAACTCTCACTTTCTGGCCAAATTCCGGTGTCAAGTATGCCAATAATCATGTCTTCACCAAAACCAGAAGCCGGCCACAGTCCAGCGTGTTTCTTTAGTCCTAAAAACTTAGGCGTATGCGTCGTGTGGAGCTGTCCAAGTGTATCCTTGAACGTTGCAAGATGGCCAGATATCTTTTCGAGCTGCTTGAGCTGCGACTTCTTGAGGACTGCACTGAATCCGTCCATCACATGGTTATATGTGTAGAGATGCACTGCGGGGACTTCATCCGATAACGATGAAAGTATAGAAGTGTACCAATTATGGTGATTAGAGAAGGGTGATGGCTTCATTGATTTGTCCATGAGAACGATGTAAGCTTGATGATCATCGGATGAAGATGATGATGACTTGATTAATATGATTATAAAACCGAAAATGAAGAAGACGAAACGAAGATTCATAGATTGTGTCATTTGGCTCGAATATGTTGTGAAGTGACAACATAGATGTCGAACATATATAGTCCAGATTGCCGAAAGAATGATGCTATTTTAAGAGATGTTGTTTTTTAACTTTACTAAAAGGCCATATTGTTGCTTAGAGCATAACAATAACAAAGCTTTAAGTCTGGAGTTATATGTTTGGATAGTATGCTGATAACTTGGATTCTCGTGATGCAAATGATGATATCAAGAAACCACTAAAAATTATCTATAGAAAATTATATATTCACTGTTATTTAGAGATCGATGATTAGTATTCTTATATATGTCATAGATATTACGCTACATGAACATATATAGATGAAACAATGAGTGATTAGTCATTAATTTAGGTTACACAGATTAGGTTTCCCATGTTTGATGAAACTAAGTCTAGTACATAAATTGCTATTAATATTGTTATTCATTTATGATAACATTACTCTTTTCAAATATATATTTTCGCTTGTTAAGGTTTTTTCATGAATAGTTTTTACTTTGGTCATTTAATCATCATGTGCATAATCAATTCGATGTAATATATGGTTAGTAAACACCAGTGTTTTAATTATATGGGCAATCTCAGATACGAGGGAGTTTTATGCATTACACTAAATATTGCAAGAATATGTAAAAAAAAAAAAAAATCATTAGTTTCTCAGTAAAAAAATATTAATAAACTGATAAAAATGTAATGTTTAATTTTTTTATCTTCTGAAATTCAGTAAAAAAACGTGAACAAATTTTGTTTAACTATAACACTAGATTAATACACTTGTGTTATATGGTTGATTAAATCAATAACATGTCATTAGTTACTATAAAGGAAAACAATATAATTCATAAATCCGTATATACTTTTTTATATCTATAAATATGTATTCATGAAATAATGTAAAATGAGTGAAACATTTAAATACTTCTTTGCAATTATCGGTTTAGACAACTTGTGGATAAATCTCTTGTAATACCCTTTCAAATATTTAAATACTTATTTGCAATTATCGATTTAGACAAAAGCTCTTGTAATACCCTATTAATTGAATTGAATCTTTTTTTTTCAACAACACAAAATCCTGCAAAAAAAGAAAGACAGTAATGAACATCTAAATCTATGATCCATTAGAGAAAGCAAAATTACGATAAAAATTTAGCTAAATCAATAAAAGCACTTTTTCACCACTTCAATCAAAGACATAAGCCACCACCCTCCCATCCTAATTCATCCTCTCCCTCTTTCCACCAAAGTAATTAACTAAAAGCCTAGGAAATTATTATGATGATCTCACCAGCTACAATACATGTAGAGTATATAAACATCTTCACCATATTTTTTAAGCTTAATCTACGATTGACACTGTGATTGCCATGCCATAACCTTTCTCTCTAAAGTATCATAAAAAAAAACAATATCTATAAAAGTTGTGAGTTCTAACTGGATTAACAGATAATCAAATAACCTTCACCCAAAGATCCCTTAAACCGACCGGATGTACCGTTTGAGATTATGATCGGTTAGGTCAAAAGGTTAAAAGCATCAATATCGTCCTAATCAACACTTGCTTCTCATTTCTCCTGAAGTTGTTTCAACTCATCTAAATTTAACTTTATTAAGAAGCATCAAATTTAATAAAACATTTTAGTTTATCGATCCTCAAAGGTAAGAAAATACATCCACTAATCTACTTGTTTCAAAGGAAAATAAAGTACAAAATCCTATTTAGGCTTACCAAGTTAGCTACACACATACAATGTAAAATAATTAGAACTGCGGTTTATTTCTTTGGAGCAATACGCCGGGATTCATTTTTTTTAGTTAATATCCTTTACAAATATATTATAATAATCTAGAGCTGTTTGTATAATAGCTTTTTAAGAATAATAAAATATACAAAATAGATTTTTTTGTTTCAAACATCCGAACACAAAAATAAAGATGATTATTCTAAGGCTTAAGTTTATCAATGTTTTTAAGTTTAAAAAACACAAACTTACTGTTGAAATATGTGTATTTGTATTTCTTCCAGTTCAATGTCAAATTTATGGTTTATGTAAATGTTTTCTAACCAGCTTTATTTATTTATTTTGCATGTTGTGCCTCATATATGTGATGGGGGTTTCGACTTTCGAGTGTTGCGGATTGAGCTTGTTAATGTGGAGTTGGGCTTAATGCTGTTGGTCCATCTTATTGTTATATACTTGATAACAGACAAAACAACAAATATGATCGATGTCTTCTTCTTCTCCATCTAGGGTTTTAATCCTCATGATGAAATCATCTACAAAAACATCAAGATCTGATATTGGTCATCATATTTTTGTCTAATCAGTTTCAGTCTCAGTCTCTTTCTTTGATGCCTTATGTTTCTGTTACACTCGATTTTGTTAGGGTTTCCATTATAGTGATGGTCAATGTCTTTCTAGAGTGTTTGTCTTATAATTTTTGTATCTGATCATCGTGTTCTTGATCTGATTTCTTTTCTTGATCGGATTTCTTTGTTATGGTACTGAGAATTATTCATGGTAGATTGATATTTGTTTTGTTCTTGTTCAATTTAGAGTTAAATATCTTTGGTTTGGTCAATAAGAGTTTAAATTCTGATTTCTTGACACTTACCTCATTCAACATCCTGCATCGACAACTCTATTCCTCTCATGATTTAGCTAAGTTAATAGTACGTATAGAACAAATTGAAGATTACGAAATATCAGTTGAAGCCAACTAAACAATAAATTTGAACTGTTAGTGGCTAATCAAGCTACTAAAATTAATTTTAATATGTAATAATAACTATAAATCAGTATATATAAATGCAAAATCATTAACTTAAGTAAGAGTGATACCTGAACTAAAATAATGTAACCCTTGAATTGTTGAAGTTGATGAAGATTTGAACTTTGAAGCCTCGAATCGATGAATACGGCCCTAAATCAATAAAAAAAGGAAATAAATTGCACAGAAAACCTTTTGTAAGATTTTTATTCAGGAACCTTTAATTCTCATGATTTGTCAAGACTCGATCTACTTTGAGATTAAAATAAACTTTATATTTATAAAAGCACATTTATATTCTCAACAGTGAATTTTCGTTTTCCTTCCTTTGGTTTGATCACATTTGATATTTCATCCAAATTTTTTATTTTTTTTTATGTTTGCATTTAGCTTCCAAAAGTGTCATTTTCATGCAAAAAAATTAACTCCGTTAATTTAAAATGTTAAACTGTCTATCACTAAAATGGGTAATTATGTAATTTTACATACAAAGACGGAATTCTAATTTATGTTAACGTATATTGGTGTTAAAATTTCATTCACATGTCATTGTTTTATTCCCAAAACCTAAATCGGATATTTTATCTTCAAACCTTTCATCATAATTGAATCATGAGATTTTCGGCTTCTCGAGAATGAACATCGTTTGTGGTGGTTGGGAACCCATTGTAAAGGTGTTATATGATAAAGACCATCGCCGCTAGTCTTCATCTCCTCTATCATAATTCAGTTTTACTCAATTATGGTTATTTAATTGAGGGATTTTGTTTTATAGTTTAAAAGATAACTTTGTCAATTTACATGTTTTACAATTTAAATTAACGGAATTAACTTTTTTGAATGAAAACAACAACTTTTAAAACCCTTGGGGAGTCAGTTGCAAAGATAAATATTTTTAGGATGAAAATAACGAATGTGACCAAACCATAAAGAAGCTAAACCGCAATTCACAAAGAAAGTTGCAATTTACGTGATAACCATTTTTAAACTATAATAAATTCCACATAAATTAAAAAAGCACTAACCTTCAAAAGATTAAATTTTCAACGATCATGTTTTTTGTAAGTTTAGCAATGGACAATGTTGTGGTACATTGCTGCCTCAAAATTTAGAGTGAGTGTCAACATTTGATACATTGCATTATCAAGCATTGCAAAGATCACACAATAAAACAAACCAATAAGTGATGAATGCCTCGGTGGCTGCACGGAAATTGCCTAATTGCTTCAACATATGTCAATTGTAATAGGTAAGTGTGAATTCAAGCAAAGCCCCAAACTAATGTGTTTGGAGCCCAACCTGTGACATTCAAGACTGTAAGCCGTGATTCATCATCAACGAACAACGTGGACCCACAACTACAATAGAAGCAAACTACTAATATTAAAAAATGTTACAGAGCTAAAAACTTACATTTTTTAACCAGTCACAGAATGCTTTAAAAACATTAGTCCCTCTTGAAGTTTGTCCATCAAGGGCTAGGATTTCATCCTCCCTCGCATTATCCTTGTCTTCGTGAATTTCAAGCTGAAATCAAAATAAAAAGGGTTAAGAAAACCAGTTGCAATTCTACTGGATTCGACTAATTTACCTATATGAGCAATCAAATGCCAAAACTTAAAAGAGATGAAATATTTTTTACAAGTTTGTAAGTAGTATTGGTGATTTGGTCGATCATATGGTGCACATTGTGACTCTAATAGAGGTCGTCCTAGCTCGAAGTCGGTCCATTATGTAGATCCTTCACAATTAGTCTCTAAAAACGCTCATCGTCTTCGTAATACGCCCGGGTTAACTGTAACAACTTGGAATAGAATTTATTCACATTACTTCTTTTCAAGATGTCTTCATTGCAACAATGAGATAAACCAATGTTTTAATCCCAACTGAACTTGAATCAAATAATTTGCCTCTATAATCTGTTGGGTTAATCGAGTTGTTCACGGGTCAAGGGTCAACATGTTCATGGGTTGAATGGGTCATGAGTCAGACGAATCATGGTTTCACGTGGGTTTTAGATATGGCTCAGATTATTCCATATTATTCACGTTTATTTACTTGTTATAATTAGAGTTTATTCATGTATGAATGAGTCAATATGTTGACCAAGTAAATTGGTGGAAACGTGTGAAAGTACGTGAAAGACTTGGAGTCTGTTTGATTACGTAAATGTAGGATCAGTGGTTGCATGTTTATCTTCTATTTAAGTTAATGTTCAGGTCATAGTTTCAACACCCATGTAACTTTTATTTTGAGTGTGAGAAATAAACACAGAAAAGAGTCCAAATAGTGTGCGTTGAGTGTGTGTATTTTGGGGCTGGACCAACATAATCTGATACGTATTCTCTTCGAGGCATTTTATTGAATAGTTTGTATGAAACTTAATACATTCAAGTTCAAGAACAAAATTGAACAATGGACATGCCCAAACGCAAACAACCAACATGAGATAATTTAAATGAAAAAAGATCCGACCAATACTAATATAGCCGTAACATGATCTGAACGGACATCAAAAACATATGATAGAAACTAAACAAACACGTCTCCTAAACTATAACATAAGGCAATATCTGACCTAGAAGATCAAGTTAGAGCCAACTCAGCTGAATTAGACTGAGATTTCAAGCAGGATTGGAGAAATCAAATAACAAAAGATATAATCATGTTCAATATAACAGGCTAGATAATACTCATTTTTAATAGCTCTAAAAATCAGTATGATAACTATGTTCTTAATGAACCAAACTCAACTAAATAACATATTCAACACGTACGTAAAACCCTTTTTGCTCAAAGTTGAGATTATGTATCTTCTTAAATCAAAGTTTCATTTGGTATGTGTTTTGGGCTCATATATGATTAAACTTTGAACTACATCAAACAGAGACTTCCAATCTTTAGTCCGCATATATGAAATCAAAATCTATCAATTTAAATACCTTCTATCTTCAATCTAAGAGAGATTAATTAGTTCTTCATATCATCATCCACTCATAACCCATATTAAAATTTAAAATAATTAGAAAACCATATTGTGTATTAGATTAGAATATATGGATATTTTGTTGTAGGTCGTTGGTCATTCGTCATATCTATCAAGTATATATAATATACATATTCATAATATTAACTTGATATTTGTGAAAAGAATACAAAATTAGAACACATGGCCTTGAAGCAATTAAAATTACAAACAGCTAACGTAAGAAATTGTAGCTGAAAATACAACTATCTATCATCAATTTAAGAAACTCAAGCATAAAATCATCAAACTCAATACCTACATGGTAGAAAACATCATGATGTTAAATTGATGGATCCAATAACGTCATCGGAAACTTGGGTCATTTTTTCGACTGTCTCCAGCGTCATCTTCATCTTAAATTGATGTAAAAGGAAATAAGAGGCAGCGATCGAAGTTGAAAAGATGCCAAATTGGGGGTGGCCGGCAACCTCCTCTGCCACTCTTTCTATCTTACATCTGATTATGGTTTTTTTTCTTCGTCTCTCTATATGCTTCTTTCTTTTAGAATGCAGAAAGAGAGAAATCATTAATATAGCACAAACACAAATAGCAATTGATGTTGCAAATGGGATGAAATCATGCACAAACATTTGGAGCTATAACTGAAGAACAAATGCAAGATGTTTTCAAAATAAGAAGACATGATAATGTTGAATTAAATAAAACTCCAAGAGAAAATAATGTTCATTGCTACAAAAGATATTATTAGATTCACTAATGAGGTACAAACAAACTACAATCGGTGAAGCTAAAGATGTTTTGTACAAACATCAATATTAGCCGTTCAGAACGGCACTAAAGTTATCTCATTTTCGAATTTGTCACTACAATATCGTCATTAAGACTGTTACATGTGGCTTTAGGTTCCAACTTACATGTCTATGAAGATTCAAAGACCAATCCAAACTGTTTTTTGAAAGAATTTAAATATCCCTCTAAACCTTCTTAATTTCATATGTGCCTAAAAGTAATGAATCAAAATAAACAATGTAGGATTAACACAACAATTAAGTTTCATCAACCCCACATAAAAAAGAGCCCAACTGACCTTCTCTCAAGTTTTTGAAATAAGAACTGAAGTATTGATGCATAAAATCACCAATCAATGCAGATCTAATGTTGATATTGAGCTGGATATAATAGTGCTAAAGGAGAATTTGGATTCAAAACAAAAACTAAATAAATGATGATACAAAGGAGCGCAATGATTTATAATCAAAGCAACAAATAATCTAATAAAAAGATGTTTAAAAGAGCAATTGAACAAATATTGAATAAAACAGTCCCGACGGTTTACAAGTCCTTTGTTGCAATGCATCTTTCCCAGCTATAATCGGCATTATACGCCTAATCTTTCTGTTCAATATCGAATTGACCTAGCCGGGAAGAGGAGAGATCAATGACGGAGCCCTCATCCGGAGTAGTATGATTAATTAGTTGTCAATAGCTTGTGATTCGGAGTTCGAAAGCAGAAGGATTTTTTCAATCCTTTGTTGGATACAGAGGAATATGCAAAAAGATACTTTTTTTTAAACCATTGCCTTTGATTCTATCCCTAAAATTGTATGAACACGAAACCCACATCATATGAGCAAGGTGATAGTAGGCCTCACATGCCTTAGACCATGACATGCAATGCTCGATCGGGCTTTCTAACTGATTTCTACTTACAGGCATCATCATCAAACCACGTACACTCTTAATTAACACCATTTGATTTTATCTACAGCCGCTGTTAATCCTAACGATTGTCTGATTCCCCACCACTATTGGTTGCAGATGATCGGCTCTATCAACAGACGACGCCCAGATACATTCTGTTTTGTCTCATGAATTTGAGGGACTTTTATGAGACAAAACAGAAAGTATGTTGGTTTTTTACGTTTAAAAATTATTCAGGGACTTTCGTGAGAAAAAAATGAAATTATGTTGGTTTTTTATGGTATTTACCAAAGTTTAAGCATAAATTCATTTATAGGTTTTCTCTTTTACTAATCAACATAAAGGAAATAATTATAATGTTATTGAACATGTTGAAGCTACCATGATTCTGCCACTTTCACCCAGATAAAACTCAATTCATCATCCATGAAGAAAAAAACTAAAGCTAGCATGCAACTAAGTGTGTTAACCAACATATATTTGTTCTTGCAAGCTTTTTTATTTTTCTCCAAAAATACAACTTAATAGATCGCTAAATAAGTTGAAATATTGAATTATTATCATAATCGTTGATCCAACTTTTGAACCACATGAAAAATTGGTAAAGAGCATACAAATGTCAAAGGAAGTAAAATTAGATCAATACATATGACAGAGATAACATATCCGAAAGTTGCAACTTATTTACTATTTCTAGTGATACTTATAGATAAAAAAGAAGGATGATATATAATAGGTATCAACATCAAACAACCTGCACCATTTCAGTAATTTAGAATCTCAATTATAAGACAAGATCTTTGCAGCTTGGGTCTGTTCAGTGTGTTGCTTTCAAAACCAACAGAATAAACAATTATGCTTATTTCCATGAACCAAAGATCATAAAGATAGAAACTTTAATATGTTCTGATAAATAGGAAACTTGTGATTACAGTGGCGAACCCAGAAATTTTTTTTATGGGGGGCTAAGTGGGAGGATTGCACGCTTTTAGGGGGGCGTTCGGGATTTTCACATATATATAACAATAAATTTTTTTTTTACGGGGGGCGACTTCCCCCTAACCCCCCAAGTAGGTCCGCCCTTGCTTGTGAAACCAGCCATAGGTATTATGTCACAAAGATTAATGTTAGAAACATCACTACAAGATCATAAAGAATCAAAATGTTAAAGTCCAGATTATTATTCAAGATCTAAGATGAACTTGGTTAAAGTGCACATGAATGAATCCTTAAAACTTGTAAGACTTTAAAGTTAGAGAGAGTTGTGAGTTCCCTTGGAATGGGCCTGATAGCTTCTTGTTGTTTAATCACCTGTATCTTACAACTTAGAAGATTAGCTAGTATGTCAGTAACTATGTTACGAAGATGGAATTATGCGTACATCAAATTACAATACCTACTTCAAAAAGCATGTAAAGCATTTTTGACAAAATGAGTGACGGAGCTTGAACACTCCCACAAAAAAAGCTAAGGTGCTCTAAAACTTTACTAAAATAGGAGGAGGCATTGAGTTTTGTGACAAAAAAAGGGTTTTAGATTATGAAAGAGTGTTTTCTCTCACCTACAGTAAGTTTCTTACCGAGTGTGGTCTCGACTTATGTACTCAAGTAATAGAAATGATCAGGTGAGCCAGTTGTCCATCAGTGATCCAATTATTCGTTAAAAAAATCTACTCTATTTAGTTAATTATAAAGCTTGAAATTTTTAGTTATCGATATTATTAAGGTTTAACTATTTACATTTGAGATAATAAAACATTATGTAATATAATTTTATTTAACTTTTATATTTATTTTTTAACTTAATTAATTTTATAAAATTTTGAGTTAATTACATAAAAGGTTCCTGGGGTTAGGTCTGTTTTCACTTTCGGTCCCCAGGTTTGAAAAACTACAAGGTCGGTCCAATGGTTTGCTAGAACGTAACACAAAAGGTCCCCAAATTGAATGGACCGTTAACTTCTCTGTTAATTTTTTTAAAATGACGAAAATACCCTTAAATTAAAAAATAAAAACAATACATTAATGGGGCCCACTACCACACAACCCATTTCTTCTTCTTCTTCTTCCCCAAACTTCAAACCACCCCAAACCCCACACCACCACTACTGCCTGTTACTGCACCCGCCGCCCGTTACCACCGTCGCCGCCGCACTCGTTACCACCATCGCACTGCCTATGCCCCCTCTCTTAATCTTCATTTCCGGTTGATTGATTTTCGGCAACCGCACCCTCCACCGGAATGCAGTCGATGTGTCATCGCCTCCGACCACCGGTTGTCAACACCAACCACAATCACCACCCCTTCTTTCGTCATCAGCTCAACCCCCTATCCCCGTCGCTCGTCGTCAATCTAAACATCACCTTCATTTTACTCCTCTCCATCGGCGCCTGTTCATCTCTAGAAATCAATCACCGTCATGTGTCGATTGCACCATTTGAACAAACATGGCCTCTATAATTTGTTCATATTTTTGTCCAGTGAGATAACAAAAGTGGTGGTTTCAAGTGTGAAGAGCCCAATTAGGGTTTCGATTCTCCCTTTGTTTGACTCCAACGAACACAACAAAGGTGGTTTCCGATTCCTGTACAAGTGGTTATGGGTTCAAGTGATTATGGGGGGTGGTGGTTGCCTGAAGCAATTAAAGGTCTGGTGGTGGTTGCTTATCGTGGTGTTGTCGGAGTGTGAGACGAGAAGACAATGGGGCTGGTTTCCGGTGGCGATGGTGAGGGGGTTTGGTGGTGATGATGATGTGGCCTGGTGGAGATAGTGAGGTGGTCTGGTGGCGATGGTGGTTGGAGAGGTGGTCCGATGGCAAAGGTTCGGGAGAAGATTATTGTAACAACCGGCAATTTCAGGTCAATACCTGGCCTTGACGTGGTTATAATTACACTTGTACTACTTGATTTTCAATTTAATTACATTTATTGAAGTCGTTTTATGCATTGCAAACTTTCGCGCATAACATTTCATGCATCGGTAATTCTGCGTAATTACCACTTTTACACGCGATACGAGCGCACATGGTGATAATTAATATATATATATATATATATATATATATATATATATATATATATATATATATATATATATGTGTGTGTGTGTGTGTGTGTGTGTGTGTGTGTGTGTGTGTGTGTGTGTGTGTGTGTGTGTGTGTGTGTGTCAATAAATACTTTAAAGTGTTTTAAAGTATTTTAAATTCCAAAATAAATACATTGGAAAAGCTTAAACTTATAAATAAACCTAATCGCGTAAATTGATATTTTACCCAGAACGAATCCTTCTAACACCTACTAACTACATGATGCATCATTAACATATCATCAATATTTATATATATAATATTATACAAGTTCTTACAATATCCAAATGTATTTTACAAAGTAAAAAAGTAAAAATATAAAAATATGTAAAAATATCAATAGTGCAACAAATATCATCCAAATACCCAATATTACTCAAAATTTGAAAAAAATCATCCATTTCCCCCATCACCTAGCCGTCCAAACCACCCCCTCCCCCAACACAATCTCTTTTCTTTTCTTTTCATTCAACCCATCAAGATCACCTTTTAACTTTTACAACTTTTGAAATTTGCCTTTTTGGTGATTAACATGAGTTAATGATCAAAGTGAGAAGCCTCCCTACCTCATTTGGAATGCCTTCTCCCAAGGATTGACCAATGTTCCCATGTGATTTGATTGATTATTCATGAAAGAGTTATATATGCTATCAACCAACACAAATCACCAACACCAACCAACACATTGCTTTCCTTCTCCTTCTTCCTTCAAAATTCGGCCAAGACAACCTCACCACCACTTCATTTGATCACCAACTCATTTTCTACTAATCTTGGGTGATTCAAGTGCTATTGTTGAAGACCAAGTGATTTTTGAAGCTTCCAAGCATCCTACAACAACCCTTCCACCTTTACTTGCTTGTTTTTAGTAAGAACACTCTCTTTTTGTTTATATAATTTTCATTTCATTATATTATTCACCTACTAGATCATATGTAACAACATTCATCCACAAAAATCATTCTTGTTAAAAATGATGTTTTCACCAACAAGGTGTTTCAAGGATAATACTTCACAAAATATTTTAACATGATCTAAGTAATGACTTTTGTTTTTAAAAAAGTAAATGTTCATAAACCCATGTTTGACAAAATTATTAGTTGAAGATTTCATATAAAGTCATAAAAGTATGTTAAAACTCAAGAAGAGTTCAAATGGGTTACTTTATGCCTATGAGATTTTTAATGTGTTCCAAGTATTATTATGACCAATTGAAAATTTTACAAGTATGGTTAAGTATATATATACATGAGATCTTTAAATGGAAAATATGAGCTTCATGACTAAATATTATGTTAGTTTAAAGGCGATGTTAAAATGCTTAGTAGATGACTTTTAACGAATATGACACATTACCTTGTTGCTTAGACATGGGACTTAGAATATAAAATTTATGGACTTTATGATACTAGCTTCTAGTTTACTAAATATGGGTTTAAACAAGTTGGTAAATTGACTAAGGTATCTAGTTAATTCATTAAAGATATTTTACATTATGATGTAATGTAATAAAAACTATAAATAATTTAAAGAAACCCTAATTTCATAAAGGTAAGTTCATAAAAGTTAAATAAAATAAAATAATAAATCTACTAAAAAATAATTAAATAATTATTCTATGGACAAATATATCTATATATTTATGCATGGGTTGTAAAATATTAAAGTTGGTAATTTTACTTGGATGTAAATGTTTTAAAATTTTATTTCATTAAAATAATACAAGTATTATTTTATCGAGAAAAATAAAATTTCTCCAAAACCCTAATTTCTATACATTACATATGAAAAAAATATAAATAATTACAAGACACTCAAGTCACATCTCGGGTCGAGTCTAAATGATATTTAGTTACCCAAAGAATATGTCAACTTTAAAATACGAGGGTTTTCGAATAGTTTCAAGCAAAATATTATTTATTAATATTTTCTAAGTAATATATATTTCACAAATTAACATCCTATATCACCAACGGGTCGTCAAGCCAAACATTTTGTTACCAAGTTATGTGGATGATATGGTTACATGCTCACGTTACATGAGGAGCAATTACTTAGACATAAGTTACCTTATTTATTCTAGGGCGTTCTTAGGTTCGTTTTCCCCGAGTACTTTGGATACTTTCAGATTTCATACCCGGCTCACTTCACAGGTGAGTTTCACGGCCCCATTTTTACTTATTTTCATTTTGGGGGAGATTACATGCAAATTACTATTTTCATGGACATAATTACTTGTCAATGGTTTCACATGTTATATAAGTTGTTACTTACCGTATGAAGTCCCCTGTTATCGGATCGTTAGTTTATTTCCTAAAGCGAGGTAATTATGGATAGTACTATTGGGTTTGACTACCCCCACCCGGGTTAATTACCCTAACCTTGACTGGAGGTCTAAATGGGTGCATTATTAGCATGTTCACCCCTGTGCTTACGGTAGGCATGGGTAGGGGAAACTATTACAGTTACAGTCTAGCTTCGGTTGGGATGCTTATATAATGTTGTAGTATTGTTTGATCGACAATCAACTCATGAAAAGACTTGTGGTTCACTACATTGTTTACTATTACTTTAAAACCTATGAACTCATCAACTTTATATTGACATATTTCATGCATGTTTTCTCAGGAAATTAAGGGTTGCACGATGCTAGGCTTGCTTGGAGTTTATCGCATTCTAGGATTCACGCATGCTTTTGGGACATTATTTTTTTAAATGGCCTTGTTTGAAAAACAATTTACATTTTGCTATTACTTCCCTATGTAACTCTGAAAACAATTATGTATCTTTCAACTTGATTGCAACGTATGTTTTTATCGAATCATTTAGTGGTCGATCAATGACTATGGTTTCCATGATGATCACGCCCCGCTGGAAACCGCTGTGGTTGGGGTGTGACAGACTGGTATCAGAGCCATTGGTTATAGGGAATTAGGTTGCATTTATTGGACCTAGACTATAACTGTAGTTCATTACATGTCTTTAACACTTTATACATTAACTTAACTTATATCAATTCTACTTGTGTGTTGCCTTGCCATAGAGATGTCGTCTGCATAGATGCCGATATACTTTTTTGACTCAGATGAGGAGTATGAGCCGACATCTCCGACTTCATCCACAGGATCTACATCAGTCATCCCGACCCCTTTGTCCGATGCCGTGCTCCAGCCTACTGGCCCCACTGAGGCCGAGATCCCTGAACCTCCTCTTACTCCTATCCTCGCTCCCACTCCGAACCCCATTCCTGACACCACTAGGGTCTTAACCACAACCCGATATTCCAGGTTACCCCCTCCCCCTCCAGGCGCGTATTGGTGGGCGTCAACACCTGAGATTCATGCCGACCTCCAAGAGGAGCTCATCCCGGGAGTCGTGCGTATCATCGGCCCACAGCTGCCGATGGCCGTTCCACTGACTATGTCTCACATCTTCGTTGAGCCATCCCTGGGGTCTGCCCCTGTGACTACTGATCCACGTCCAGTACTCCCGAGGCCACAGATCCCCCCTCAGCCTGATGACACCGAGGTAGTTGACCTAGATTCGAAGTCTATTGACCCAGTTTCTCAGACGGCCGATACTAACCTGGTCGATTCTGACCCGGAGCCCTCCGAGGCACCCTCCAGTCCAGTGACCCCATCTCTCCCTCTGTTGATCCTGTTATTCAGCCCATTGACCCAATTCCTCATCCCTCTGACCCGACTCCGCTAGCAGACCTTGACCCCCTCCACCTCGCCCCCGAGCCTACTAACCCCACCCTTATAGCTGCTAGTCCCGAGCTAGTGGCTGTGGACACCTACCGTATCTTTGGTCCAGGTGTACCACCGCCTTCTTTTTGTCGCTATCGGGCTCGCCCCGGGAGTGTGCTTCTTGCACACACTCCTAGGAAGCGGGTTCATGTCCCGATTCACCCTCCCACACCCGCTCGAGACTGTACTGTTGAGCCCGATCCTGCGCCCAAAAGGCGCAGAATCAACATTCGTCGGTGGGAGTGGATGCCTAGCCGACTGGACGAGTGGAGAGACATCGAGAGTATTCCCTCTACATTTGAGGTGGGAGAGTCATCACGTGCCCCAGGCTCGATACCACTCACTCGAGAGCCAGTGGAACTCACCGTGCCTTTACTTGTGGCATGTTCTGCAAGGCACGGCCAGCAACTACATGAGATACGGGCTGAGCTTACAGGAGTTCAGGAGACCATCGATATGGAGGATGTGGAGTGCCGACTGTTAGCAATCGAGGAGAGCAGATACCTTGATGATCAGGCCCTGCACACGATGCATGACCGACTCACTAGCGTACAAGAGGACATGGCAGATATGACGCAGAGAGTGGAGGCAGCGGAGCAGAGAGCTACTCAAGCAGAGCAGCGCGCGACAGTGGCTGAAGAAAGAGTGATGGTGATAGAAGAGCGCCTAGTGTTCTCTACTACATTGGCAGCCGTGTGTATGCTCATGGCTATGGCAGTTGTGCAGACAGGCGCATTCACTTATTTATTCCATTGATTGCCTATCGTGAGCGGGCTGTGCTCACGTAATATTGGATATTAACTTGTTGTAGGAGTGTGTACTCTTAAAATATTTTGTAATTTGTACAATTTATTATCAAGTTATGTTATCTTCTATATATTGCGTGGTTACTTGGTTGTTATGATTGTTTACTTTTGGTGCACATGTGTTTGACATTATTAAATATTATCTTATCTTGCTTATCATTATGATTTGAAGAAACATGCCACCGCGAAGGAGAAACTTCAGAACCAATATGGGAAGCGGTACTCCCATGACAGCAGAGGCCATCGAACAGCTTGTGGCGCAACGAATGGTGGATGCAATCGCACATCACGAGGCGAATCGCAGCGCAGGAGGATCTGAAGTAAATGGAGGCAATGCTAGTGGCGCAGGAGGTATTATAATGTTTGGTGTAACTAAAGACCTGAGATACAAAGGTCATTGTTAATGTTTAACTATTATTAATATGATTAAACCTACAATACAGGATCTGATGCTAACAACAAAGGTTGCTCCTACAAGACGTTCCTAAACTGTAAACCGTTTAACTTTTGTGGTAATGAAGGAGCTGTTGGTTTGGTCCGCTGGATAGAGAAGATGGAGTCAGTCCAACGAATCAGTAACTATGCTGAGGAGAATAAGACGAAATTCGCCACTTGTACCTTTGAAGGTCAAGCACTCACTTGGTGGAATGCTCATGCCCAGACTTTGGGTATTGACGCTGCCTATCAAATCACTTGGGATGAGTAAACAAATGCTGACTGATGAGTATTTCCCCCGAAATGAATTGCAAAAACTTGAGATTGAATTCTGGAACCATACCATGAAGGGTGCAGAAGTTACAAGCTACACCACCCTATTTCATGACCTTGCTCATCTATGCCCTCACATGGTTAACCCAGAGTTCAAGAGTGTGGAAAGGTACATTTGGGGCCTTGCACCCCAAATTCAGAGCATGGTGACCTCATCCAAGCAAGCCACCATCCAAGAGGCTGTAAGAATTGCTCATGACCTGACTGATCAAGCTGTACGTCAGGGAGTATTTGTGAAGAAGACGTTAGTGGAAAAGAACTATGAAAACAAGAGGAAGTGGGACAACAATCATGGCCGAAATGCCCCGCATTAAAACCAAAACAAACAAGTGGTTGTTAGGGCTTTCACTGCTGGCTCATCTGAGAAGAAGACAAAAGGTGGGTATGCTGGAAACCTACATAAGTGCGACAAGTGTAACTTTCATCATCTAGGTGCATGTGGGGATTCCATGTGCCAGAAGTGCAAACGTTTTAGCCATGCGACTAAGGACTTCCGAAAGCCCAACCCTGCTCCTAAAACAGGAAACAATCGTGCGTGTTTCGAATGTGGTGTTACCGGGCACTTTCGCAAGGATTGTCCGAACTCGAAACAAATTGGTGGAAACAACGCACGTGGACGAGCTTTTGTAATTGGAGCTGGAGAAGCTCAACAGGACCCGAACATTGTTACGGGTACGTTTCTTGTAAATAATATCTATGCATCTATCCTATTCAATACGGGTGCCGACAGGAGTTTCGTGTCTAGCGAATTTAGTCCGTTGCTTGAAATTACTCCTACCTGTTTGACTTCCAAGTATACAATAGAGTTAGCCGATAGTAAGTTGATTGAAACCGACAAAATCATACGAGGATGCACTCTTAGCTTGTCGGATCACACGTTCGATATAGATTTGCTACCTGTAACCCTAGGGAGTTTCGACATTGTTATTGGCATGGATTGGTTGTCGGAAAACCGAGCGGAAATAGTTTGTCGTGAGAAGATCATTCGCATTCCACATCCGAGCGGAGAGACCATATCGATTCAAGGAGAAAAGCATGGTACGGTGTTAAGGATCATTTCATGTATGAAGGCCCGGAAGTACTTACAAAAAGGCTATCATACAATCTAGGCGCACGTAGTGGAGAAGCAAACCGAGGAGAAAAGAATCAAGAACATACCCATAATGCGAGACTACCCAGAAGTCTTTCCCGAGGACTTGCCCGGACTTCCACCTCAAAGGCAAGTCGAATTTTGAATTGACTTGGTACCTGGAGATGCTCCAGTAGCACGATCCCCATACCGGCTAGCACCATCAGAGATGCAAGAGTTGTCTAATCAGTTACAAGAATTATTAGATAAAGGATTTATAAGACCAATTTCTCACCCTGGGGAGCCCTGGTCTTGTTTGTCAAGAAGAAGGATGGATCTTTTCGAATGTGCATCGACTACCAAGAGTTAAACAAACTCACCATTAAGAACCGATATCCTCTCCCTCGAATCGACGACTTATTCGACCAACTTCAGGGATCTAGTTACTACTCGAAGATTAACTTACGTTCGGGATATCACCAATTACGAATCCAGGAGGAAGATATCCCCAAGACCGCATTTCGAACACGTTATGGCCACTATGAGTTCATGGTCATGCCATTTGGGTTAACCAATACACCATCTGTATTCATGGACCTCATGAATAGAGTGTGCAAACCTTACTTGGATAAATTCGTGATCGTCTTCATCGATAATATCTTAATATACTCGCGAACCAAGGATGAGCACAAGCAACATCTAAGGTTAATCTTGGAACTACTCAAAAACGAGAAGTTGTACGCCAAAATTTCAAAATGCGACTTCTGGATTCGAGAAGTGCAATTTCTCGGTCATATAGTCAATGAGAAAGGCATACATGTTGACCCCTCCAAGATAGAGGCCATTAAGAACTGGGAAGCACCTAAGACCCCGACTGAGGTGCGACAATTCCTGGGATTGGCAGGTTATTACCGACTCTTTATCGAAAATTTCTCCAAAATAGCCCAACCGTTGACAACCCTGACTCAGAAAGACAAGAAGTTCGATTGGGGTGATAAACAAGAAGAAGTGTTTCAATTGTTAAAGCAGAAACTGTGTTGCGCGCCAATTCTGTCCCTACCGGAGGGAACTAATGGTTTTGTGGTGTACTGCGACGCATCATGACAAGGACTTGGCTGTGTCCTGATGCAACACAACAAGGTTATTGCTTACGCATCTCGACAATTGAAAGTGCATGAGAAAAATTACACCACTCACGACCTCGAATTGGGAGCTGTTGTTTTCGCACTAAAGATTTGGCGACACTACCTGTATGGTACCAAGTGTACTATATTCACTGATCATAAAGGCCTGCAACACATCTTCGATCAGAAGGAATTAAACATGAGACAACACAGGTGGGTCGAGTTACTAAACGATTATGACTATGAGATTCGTTATCATCCTGGAAAAGTGAATGTTGTAGCAGACGCTCTGAGTAGGAAAGAACGAACCAAAACTTTACGGGTACGAGCGTTGGGAATGACGATCCATACGAGTTTAACTACTCAAATTCGAGATGCTCAGTCCGAAGCACTGGAGGAACAGAATTTGAAAAATGAATCACTTCGCGGCATGGATAAGCAATTTGAGATCAAGTCTGATGGAGCTCGATACTTTATGAATCGAATTTGGGTGCCAAATGGTGGAAACTTAAGGGAACTTGTGATGAACGAGGCACACAAATCAAGATACTCCATCCACCCGAGCTCTGATAAGATGTATCAGGACCTGAAGGAGTTATACTGGTGGCCTAACATGAAAGCTGACATAGCCACCTACGTTAGCAAGTGCCTCACATGTTTAAAGGTTAAGGCAAAATATCAGAAACCATCTGGATTACTGCACCAACCGAAGATTCCTCAATGGAAATGGGAGCAGATTTCCATGGACTTCATCACAAAACTACCCAAGACATCCACCGGTTGTGATACGATTTGGGTAATTGTGGATCGACTGACAAAGTCTGCTCACTTCCTACCAATTAAGGAAACTGATAAATGGAAAAGTTGACGAGGGTTTACCTCAAGGAGGTTGTTTCGAGACATGGACTACCGATCTCCATTATCTCCGATCTAGACAGTCGATTTACCTCGAGATTTTGGCAATCATTACAAATGGCCTTGGGTACACGGTTGGATATGAGTACCGCATAGCACCCTCAAACGGATGGTCAGAGTGAACGGACCATTCAGACATTGGAAGACATGCTTAGAGCTTGTGTGATAGACTTTGGAAACCGTTGGGATACTCATCTACCATTAGCTGAGTTTTATTACAATAACAGTTATCACACCAGTATCAAAGCTGCACCATTTGAAGCACTATACGGAAGGAAGTGTTGATCACCACTGTGTTGGACAGAGGTTGGCGATAGTCAACTCACTGGTCCTGAGATCATACACGAGACCACGGAAAAGATCGCTCAGATTCAAAACCGACTCAAAGCCGCGCGTGACCATCAGAAAAGCTACGCTGACGTGAGACGTAAACCATTGGAATTCCAAGTGGGAGATAAAGTCCTACTTAAAGTCTCACCTTGGAAGGGAGTTATTCGTTTTAGTAAACGTGGTAAGCTAAACCCTAGATACATTGGACCATTTGAAGTCCTAGCAAGGATTGGTTCCGTAGCTTACAAACTCAAACTACCACAAGAACTTAGTAGTGTTCATGACACTTTCCACGTGTCAAATCTAAAGAAGTGCCTGTCAGATTAAACTCTAGTTATACCACTCGATGAGGTTCAGATTGATGAACAACTTTATTTTATTGAGAAACCTGTGGAGATCCTAGATCGAGAGGTAAAGAAGATGAAACGAAGCCGCATTCCTATAGTGAAGGTCCGATGGAATTCCAGGCGAGGACCCAAATTTACTTAGGAATACGAAGACCAAATGAAGCTCAACTACCCTTACTTGTTTGAAACCTTGGCATCTGCAGACAACCCTAACTGAATTTCGAGACGAAATTCTTTTAACATGGGGAGTATGTAACAACCAGCAAAATGATGTTTTTAACCTTGGCATTATATTATTCACCTACTAGATCAAATGTAACAACATTCATCCACAAAAGTCATTCTGTTAAAAATGATGTTTTCACCAACAAGGTGTTTCAAGGATAATACTTCACAAAATATTTTAACATGATCTAAGTAATAACTTTTGTTTTTAAAAAAGTAAATGTTCATAAACCCATGTTTGACAAAATTACTAGTTGAAGATTTCATATAAAGTCATAAAAGTATGTTAAAACTCAAGAAGAGTTCAAATGGGTTACTTTATGCCTATGAGATTTTAATGTGTTGCAAGTATTATTATGACCAATTTTTACAAGTATGGTTAGTATATATATACATGAGATCTTTAAATGGAAAATATGAGCTTTATGACTAAATAATATGTTAGTTTAAAGGTGATGTTAAAATGCTTAGTAGATGACTTTTAACGAATATGACACATTACATTGTTGCTTAGACATGGGACTTAGAATATAAAATTTATGGACTTTATGATGCTAGCTTCTAGTTTACTAAATATGGGTTTAAACAAGTTGGTAAATTGACTAAGGTATCTAGTTAATTCATTAAAGATATTTTACATTATGATGTAATGTAATAAAAACTATAAATAATTTAAAGAAACCCTAATTTCATAAAGGTAAGTTCATAAAAGTTAAATAAAATAAAATAATAAATCTACTAAGAAAATGATTAAATAATTATTCTATGGACAAATATATCTATATATTTATGCATGGGTTGTAAAATAATAAAGTTGGTAATTTTACTTGGATGTAAATGTTTTAAAATTTTATTTCATTAAAATAATACAAGTATTATTTTAGCGAGGAAAATAAGATTTCTCCAAAACCCTAATTTCTATACATTACATATGAAAAATATATAAATAATTACAAGACACTCAAGTTACATCTCGGGTCGAGTCGAAATGATATTTAGTTACCCAAATAATATGTAAACTTTAAAATACGAGGGTTTTCGAATAGTTTCAAGCAAAATATTATTTATTAATATTTTTTAAGTAATATATATTTCACAAATTAACATCATATATCACCAACGGGTCGTCAAGCCAAACACTTTGTTACCAAGTTATGTGGATGATATGGTTACATGCTCACATTACATGTAGGAGCAATTACTTAGACATAAGTTGCCTTATTTATTCTAGGGCGAGCTTAGGTTCGTTTTCCCCGAGTACTTTGGATACTTTCAGATTTCATACCCGGCTCACTTCACAGGTGAGTTTCACAACCCCATTTTTACCTATTTTCATTTTGGGGGAGATTACATGCAAATTACTATTTTCATGGACACAATTACTTGTCAATGGTTTCACATGTTATATAAGTTGTTACTTACCGTATGAAGTCCCCTGTTATCGGACCGTTAGTTTATTTTCCAAAGCGAGGTAATCATGGATAGTACTATTGGGTTTGACTACCCCACCCGGGTTAATTACCCTAATCTTGACTGTATGCATTATTAGCCTGTTCACCCCTGTGCTTACGGTAGGAATGGGTAGGGTAATCTATTACAGTTACAGTCTAGCTTCGGTTGCGATGCTTATATAATGTTGTAGTATTGTTTGATCGACAATCAAATCATGAAAAGACTTGTGGTCCATTACACTGTTTACTATTACTTTAAAACCTGTGAACTCACCAACTTTATGTTGACATATTTCATGCATGTTTTCTCAGAAAATTAAGGGTTGCACGATGCTAGGCTTGCTTGGAGTTTATCGCATTCTAGGATTCACGCATGCTTTTGGGACATTATTTTTTTAAATGGCCTTGTTTGAAAAACAATTTACATTTTGCTACTACTTCCGCTATGTAACTCTGAAAACAATTATGTATCTTTTAACGTGATTGCAACGTATGTTTTTATCGAATCATGTAGTGGTCAATCAATGACTATGGTTTCCATGATGATCACGCCCCGCGGGAAACCGCTGTGGTTGGGGTGTGACAATTATAGGGGTGATGGTGGGTCCTTTATATTTTTATTATTATTATAAGAGATAATTTAGTATTAGTAAATTAATATATAACGAATATATATATATTTTTAAGGTAAAGGTATTTTGATCATTTTACAATTACTTAATGGAAAAAGATAACGAACATCCATGATGGGGACCTTTTTTGTTACGTTTTGGCAATCCATTGGACCGACCTTGTTGTTTTTCAAACCTGGGGACCGAAAGTGAAAACAGACCTAACCATAGGGACCTTTCATGTAATTAACTCTAAAATTTTAAAGTAAAACTAACTACTGATATGAAAATATTAAATTAACATGTGTGTTATAGATGAGTATATAATCATTTGTCATGTATGTTTGTTTGTTTATCTACTAAATGAACAAACGGAAACAAATATATGTTTTTTTAATAAACAAACACAAACAACAAGTTTTGTTTATTTAACGCGTTTGTTTTTTTATTTAAATGTCCGCTTCATTTACAAATCTTAAAAGTAATTTTGTATTTCTTCTTAAAGAATAGTATATTTGAGTTATGTCTTTTTATTTATCATAAAAACATAAGTATTAAAAAATAATAAATAATAAACTTTTTAAAAGCAAAGTTGTTCGAATAAAACCTTGGATAGCTAATAGAAACAATGGTATCCAGACGTGTATTACTTCGTTGAAGCTTGAGGGTTCAAAGTTCAAATATCACATTAGACAAGTTAGGTGGCAATGAGGAATTAAAAGTAAATTTGGTGCCATTAAAAAAGCTATCAGAAACATTTATATGAAATTTAAGGTTTTGACGCGAAAAGAGTATATAAAATAATCTATGCTAATAAATCAAAATTTTTAGAAGTTACATGACGTTTTCTACGATGTTCACCTAGACTCTACCTATTATTTTAACACATTTTCTTACTATAATAAAAGTCATAAAATAGTATAAATATAGTTTCCTTAACAATTTTTCTTAAAAATACCCTTTTACTATTATGTTAATCAAATTAGCTTTTTTCTAAAAATAATGAAATGTTTCATTAAAAATAATTTTAATTAGATTTAATTTCATAAAAAATAAATATAATTTGTAGCTGATCGATATTAAAATTAAATTACTTTAATAACGTATTTTTTAAGCAGACATTTATAAAATATCACCATTCACGAAGTCAAACGTAATTACAATGAGCGATTATTCACTAATAAACAACATCTCTGCTTCAATGTATATCATGCTTCCATCTTCTCAAATTTAAATATGTTTTACTATCTCACAATCTCGTATTCACAATTCCATGTTTTCGAATACAATGTTCACTATTTCAACATGTATAACACATGGGTATGTATCCTAGGATTTGCACATCTGTCGTTACTAAAATGAAAATTAACTATTTAACGATACATTAAATTCTATTGATTTTTTATATACTTTTGAAATTATAAAACAGATTTTTTGATAAAATAAAAACATGTTTTTTTATCAAAAAACATAACTCTTTTAGAAACAAATAATATCAAAATAAGAAGTTTTTTTTGAGACAAAAACCTTTTTGAAAATGACACTGTTTAGAAAAAGTATTTTTAAAAGATTTGAAGTGTTTAAAAAACTAATATTTTTAAACCAAAAGTTTTTGAAAGAAGAAAATTTGAAAAATTAATTTTATTATTTTATTATACATAATTTCAATCATATTTTATCTTAAAAAATATTTGATTATTAAAAAATAACTATTAAATTTATATTTGCATTCAAACCGTACAGTAACGTATAGTTTTAGAGAAAAACAATCTTATCTCACAAATATAGAGGTCCATCTTTCATGTGTTTTTAATGAATGTGAGTGGAATTATAAGGAAAATATATACGAAACTTCATTTTCACTATTACATCTTATTCTTTATCCACATACCTCATCTCTGAATTATTACAAAAAAAAATAATAAAATGAATCTTCAGATTTAGGGACACACCATTCAATCTCTGTAAAGGAATGGATATGTGGATATGTTGTGTGAGCTTTTTAAAAATTAACCAAATCTTTCTATACTAATAAAAACTAATTAAAAGGACACGTGGTATCACCTTTTATTTTCATCAAAATTTCTTCACTTATCTCTCCTATTAAATAATTATAATAACTGCTAATAATATTATTTAAATTTTTAGATTAAAAATAGTTTTTAAAAAGTTCAAAGGAGATCTTTATTAATGTTATTCTAATGAAACAATTTTTATAAACTAAGATTTTTTTTCAAAACATCAAACTTTTTTAAAAATATAAAACATTTTAAAGTTAGTGTTTTTAAACAGTAAAAATTTTATAAACAAAAAATAATTAAAATTGAAAGTTATAAACTTCATGCTCTAAAAAATAGTAATTAAGAGAGACACGTGCAAGCACCACATTTATTATCATCAAAAATTTTCCGCTTCTCTCTTTTATTAAAAAATTACATTAATTACTAATAATTAAAAAATAGATCTTTTTATTTATGGTATATCTAAAGAAATAATATTTTATAAAATAATAGTTTTTTTTAAGCATTAACCTTTTTTTTAAATATGAAATATTTTAAAATTAGCTTTTTTAAAAAGTAAAATTTTTGTAAACTAAAAATAACTAAAATTGAAAGTTATAGTAAGGATATTTTTAAAAATGTTATGTATTAAAACGGTTTTTTTGAAAGAGAATGTTTAATTTTTTAAAACAAAAAAAGTTCAAAACAAAATTTTAAAAGTCGATATCATTGTTTTATTTAACATACATTTATTTAACCCATGTAATACACAAGTTTATCGAGCTAGCTCTAAACATAGATAAAAGTTGTAGTTAATTTATAAGAACGGAAATAAAAAAAAAAATACATTTTGAATGTTATCACAAGGTTAGCCGGTCTCTTTCTCACTGAAAACATGATATCTCACAATTAAGGGGTGCATTCAGACATTCACTAAATGAATTAGGAATGTTTCATTTAGTCACTTCCTTTAATCCATTTTAGTTTTAGAGTAAATTACACTTTTCGTCCTTTAAGTTTATAGTAATTTTCAGAAATCATCCTTAAACTAAGAAAATTACAGTAAACATCATTTATGTTTAAAAATGTTTGCACGTTTCATCATATCCCCTAACACACGTTAATTTCTGTTGTTAAATTAACCCACGTGACTCCCACGTGAGGGTAAAAAGGTCTTTTTATACCCCCTTTCTTATTACCCCCTCTTTTAATAAAATCTCTCTACATATTCCCCCCAACCTTTTTGCACTTGCCCATTTTCATCTTCTTCTCCATAGCTTTACTGTCATCTGTGATCATGGCAACCCCAAGTTTCTTCATACGAAAGCAAATGACCCAGATGAAGTTGATAAAGTATACGGTACGATTCTTCACTATATTCATAGAATTGTCAGTTCGAGTTGTTACTAAATCATATTTTTGTTCAAAATGCAGTTCGATTCCCCAATCTTTTTTCCATCAAGTTGCATCATGGTGGTTCTTTTACTCGATTTTCTAGGCGTACCTACATAAGAGGTAAGATTAACTATGTGGATTTGATTGATATTGACTTGTTCTCAGCACACGAGATGGATTTGATAATGGGTGAGTTAGACTATCCAGTTGATGTAGAGCCTATCTATTATCATTTCTTACTTCCTGGAGGTGATTTAGATTTTGGTCTTCATACCCTAGGTAGTGACTCAGATTGTATAAACTTATCCAAATTGGTGTCTGTACATAAAGTGGTTAGTGTGTACACTGAAATTAGCATAACAAACCTACATACATATTTTTGCTCACCGGCAAAGCTTACTATTGAAGAGGTTAGTGATGAAGGTGGTAGTGATGTTTCGGTAAAAAGGAAAACTTTAAGAAGATTGGCACTGGGATGGCATGAAGTGGGACAATTTAGTGGTTTTAAGGAAGGTAGTGTTGTGTTTAATCAAGCTAAACAAGATCAGGATGGGCATATGAATGATCAAACTGATCAGGATCAGAATGGTAATAGGAATGACAATGTAGGTGATGAAGCTGAACAAAATTAGAATGGGGATAACCATGTAAATGATCAACCTGAACAGGATTAGAATGAAAATGTTAATGTAAATAGGAATGACAATGTACATGTAAAAGTTGAACAAGATCAGAATAAGGATGACCATGTAGATGATCAAGTTGTTCAGGATCTGAATAAGGATGACCATGTAGATGATCAAGTTGTTCAGGATCAAAATGGGGATGGCCATTTAGATGATCAAGTTAAACAGAATCAAAATGTAGATGCCATGTGGGATGATATTATAGGTGATCACTTTCAAGACAATGCAATGTGGGATGATGTTGTAGGTGATCAATTTCATGACTCTACAAGGTGGGATGATAATGAGTATGATCAATTTCAAAAGGATGGGTTTGGTGATGATAGTAATGAGGATGATAGTGATGAGGATGATAGTGATTTTATAGTTGATGAAAGTAATAGTATGGGAGATTTTGAAGTTAATATGAGGGATTATGAGTTGAATGTTGATTTAGATGTAGAGGATAATGTTAGGGGTGATCAGGAAGATGTTGAAGTAGATGTGTTAAATAATGACTTATTTGAGAGTGGGTCGGATTCTGATGAGAATGCTACAAGCATAAGAAGACACAAATTAAACTATCTTAGGAGGTCAAATGAAAAGAATGCAAACTTTTATCTTGGTCAACTGTTTGGCAGTAAAGAAGAAGGGAAGAGGTTGATTAAAGCACATTCGATTGAAACTAGAAGGCTTATCAAAATTGTGAAGGATGATAAATTAAGGGTTAGGGCAGTTTGTCATGGTTCTTCACCAAATTTTGAAATTAGACAAGATGGAACCCATGTGTCATGCGGTAGTAGTTAACCTAAAGATAAGGGATCAGTGGTGACTAAAGACAAAGGAAAAGGGCTAGACGTGCCAAAAATAAAAAATGTTGGTGGAAGAGGGAAAAAGACAAATCCTCACCAATATCAATGCCCTTGGGTGTTGTTACTATCAAAAGAAAGTGGATCAGAATCTTGGACAGTGAAGACTTTAGTTACAGAACATAAATGTCTTCAAACAAGAAACATTAATGCTTGCACCTCTACTTTCTTATCTCAAAGGATGTTAGATCAAGTTAAAGAAAACCCAGAAATACCTGTAAAAGCAATTCAAGAATAGTTTCAAAGACAATTTAAAGTTGGGGTTTCTAAAATGAAAGCATATAAGGCTAAGGCCAAAGCCAAGAAACAGGTTGAGGAGGATTACATTTCATAATATGCTCTGTTGAGGGATTATGTAAATGAACTTCTGTCTGCAATTCCAGGTACAACTGTCAAGATTGAGGTTGAACCAACAATTAATCCAAATGATACAACCAGAAAATTCAAAAGAATGTATGTTTGCTATGGAGCTTTAAAACAGGGGTTCAAGGCATTAGGGAGGGATCTATTAGGCTTAGATGGGGATTTCATGAAAGGTTTATTCCCCGATCAAATTCTAAGTGCAGTAGGTGTTGACCCAAACAATGGGATATACCTTGTTTGTTTTGCAATTGTGGAGGCAGAAAATGTCAATTCTTGGACTTGGTTTCTTCAACTCCTGGGTGATAATTTGGAATTAGAAAGAAACTCAAACTTTACTTTCATTAGTGATAGACAAAAGGTGTGTGTTTTAATTTGAAGATTACTTAATTTTCACTTTTAAACTTTATAACCTGTTTTTATTGGCTTGAACAGGGCATTCATCCTGCTATAACAAGGGTGTTCCCATGTGCTGAGCACAGATTCTGTCTCAGGCATATTCATGAGAATATGAAGGAAACTTTTAAAGGGAAACCTTATAAAGATATGCTTTAGAAATATGCATCATCAACCACAGTGTTCAGTTTCAAAAGGCAATGGATGATTTGAGAAAGTTTAACAAGGATGCCTTCTCTTGGTTGTCAAACATACCTCCAAAGCACTGGTCTAGATCACACATCTCAGGTGTGATCTAATATTCATATTTAGTTTTGAAATATGATTAGGGAGCCTGGTATCTGATTTATTTATGTGTAAATAGGTAGGGCATTATCTGATGTGTTACTAAATAACAAGTGTGAGGTTTACAATAGAAAAATAGTTGAAGGTAGAGACAAGCCTATCATATCAGCACTTGAATACATAAGGGAGTACCTTACGAGGAGGCTTGTGATGGTTTTAAAACTTTTTGATAGATGTGAAGGGATACTTACAACAACTGCTACCAAAATGTTTGAATCTATCAAGAAAGAAGCAACTAGATACAATGTCCTTTCGAATGGAGATGATAAATATCAAGTTAATGGTCCAAGCAGAGATCAATGTGTGGCGGATATGGGTACAGGGTGTTATTTTTGCAGGAGATGGGAAATCACTGGAATGCCCTGCAAACATGTAGTGGCAACAATTTGGTTCATGGCTACCAATGGACAAGATGTTGGGATTTTAGAGAGTTGGGTTCATCCAGTCTACACAATGGAAAGGTGGAAGCAAGTTTATGGTTACAAGATCAATCCATTGAATGGCAGGTCTTTCTGGGCAAAGTCTAAAGTTCCTACAACCATTACACCACCAAATCATCACAAACAAGTAGGAAGACCCAAAAAACGCAAGGAAGAGGTCAGCAGTAAAGATGGAAGACATCACCAAGGGTGGAAGGCTGTCAAAGAAGAATACCACAGCTACATGCAGCAAGTGCGGAAACAAGGGCCATAATTCTAGGTCATGCAAGGGGTAGCTACAACAACCATAGAATGTGTTTGGAACATTGGCAACAACAACTGTTTTTTGTCTTTCTTTTAGTATGTATTTGGAACAATTATGATGTACTAAATTTTAAAACCTTGGTTTATCAGGCAGTTGAACAATATGTAATGTATTTTGTTTATGTGCCAGCAATTATACTTGTGTATTATTGCCTATTAGAATAATGCATTGATTAACCAAACATTGCCATAAATGCTAATTTATATAGCCACTGAAACAACATTACATTACAATTATGCATAAAGCATTACAAAATACAATCAAAATACATTACTGAAACTACTTGCTACTTAACCAAGATACAATCAAGATGAAACATATCCAACTAAAAATCAACAGCTTCTTCAGTTTCATTACTTCAGCTTCGGATGCTTTCACATTTTCTTCCAAGTTGTTCTTTGCTTTAATCAGACCAGGGATGATATCAACAGATCTTGGAAACATTTGAGGATCAAACCATCTAAAGAATCTGCATTTTGAACTCGCATAAAAGCGACGCCCTGGGTTACGAGGTGTCCATGAGTTTGGATCACCGCTTCTTTACCACAAGAGCAAAAAACCATTCTTCTTGATGAACGATCGGTGATGAAACCCTAGCTTGATCCACTAGCTATGAAATCAAGGAGAAAGATGGAGGTTTTATTAGAAGAGTGGGTAATAAGAAATTGGGTATAAAAAGACCATTGTACCCTCACGTGGGAGTCACGTGGGTTAATTTAACGACAGAAATTAACGGACGTTAGGGGATAGGATGAAACGTGCAAACATTTTTAAACATAAAGAATATTTAATGTAATTTCCTTAGTTTAATGATGATTTCTGAAAATTATTATAAACCTAAAGGACGAAAAATGTAATTTACTCTTAGTTTTATTAATAATCATTAAGTTGTCTTTTTCCTTTCCTTGTACATATATGCTTGTGTGGCACTCATTCATTCAATTACAAAGGTAACGGTTTATTTTTTATGTATGCCATTACTATTTAATAGAAAATTGTTTAAGGCTTAACAAAATATATATACGACGAGAACCTCTTAAAGGTTAACGTCATTATGAGACGGTGAAATCTTTAAAAACCCTTAAAAATCAACTTTAAAACTAATAATTCATGAACTATAAAAACTATACAAAATTGAATATTATGAATCCTAATTACAGTACTAGTGTACAAGTATCATCGGTTAAACGTAATATATTTTCCTATATAGTGATAACTTAATTATCTAAGAAATCTACTCTTAGTTCCGTTTGAAAAAATATATTCTAAAGTAGAATTTATATAAAATAATATTTAACCAATAAAAAAGACATTTATCATACAAAAATCCGATACGTATAAAATCAAAATGTGCATTGATTTATAAACATAACCCATGTACTTACCATGAATATGTGTAACATTAACTTTTTTATTTTTGTAATAGTTTTTCCCCTTAAAAGGTTATTATCTATTATATAAATACTTATATCATTTTCACTTTTGTCTTAAAAATCAATATCAATATAGTTAATAGACTAGGATCTCTCTTCTGATCTCTCTCTCATCAAGAATTTTCTAAACTAAGGTTTTTTAAACACGGATTATTTAGATAAATTAAATAGAAAATTTTTTATTAAAAACACAGTTAAAAAATAAAAATTTCTATAATATACAAACTTTTTGTAAAAGAATGATTTATTATTTTAAAGTACAGAAAATTTTATAACGAGTATTTTAGAAAAACAATGTTTGTTATAAAATTTGAAACTTTCTAAAAGAGAAATATATTTAAAAATATGAAATAACTAAAAATTATAGTTTTAAAATGGATATTTTTTAGAATAGCTTTTTCAAAACAACATGTTTTGTAAGAAACTAGTTATTTTAAGACATAAGTTTAAAAAATGATATTTGTTTTATTACTCAAACAATTACTTATTCATTATTTCAACCATATATCTTATCTCAAAAATATCATTTTATAACTTTTAAAATTTTATTCTTAAATATTTATTTTTTTTACTTAACACATATATTACACGAGCTAGGTTATAGCTTTTTAAGTAAATATTTGATTTTAAAAAGGGGGTAACATTACAAAATAGTAACCAAATTTTAATAGTGTTCCAATTAGATCATTCAAGTTTAAAAAGTTTTTTAATTATATCACTCAGTTTTTATGTTTTCTATAAATTCATGTTCTTTAGCATGTTTTTCTTTTTGTTACAATTAGAGAGTGTGTGTGTGTGTATATATATATATATATTGATGCTGACATGGAGTGGTGACATGGATTTTAAGTATTTTTTATTTTTTTTTAATATAATTAACACGTGTTTTAAATTTTATATTATAATTACATATATTGAAAATCTCGATCTCTACATATTCTTCTTTATTTATTTCTTGACTCAAAATAATCCGTTGTTGAATTGACTTGATGGTTTAGCGATTCAATTTGAGCGAAATATGCATGAGTGATCTAAGTGGTATATTTTCAAAATTTATTTATTATTCTGTAACATTTTCCATAAACAAATAGTTAGAAATTCCATATTTGAGATCACCTATGCTTTATTTTTAAACACTAAAAATCCAGGAGTTTTATTTTAAAAGGGGTTTATATTTTTCTAACAGCGAAGATACCTCTTAAAATCCATCTACTCTTAATATTATATGACTTGAATCCGCACTATTTGATGAGGTAAAATACCAGATGTCACTATATTTTACACTAGGTTAGATACACGTGTTTTACACAGGTTGAAATAATAAATATGAAATTTTAAATATGAGATTTGGGGGTAGTAAAACATATCTATTTTTTAGAAGATTGAATCGTGATGTACATTGAAGCGGAGATATTGTTTTATAATGAGTAATTGTTAATTGTAATTGTGCTTGACTTTGTGAATCTTGATATTTTAAAAAAGGTTTGCTTAAAAAATATAAAGTTTTAAGTATTTTAATTTTAATAATGATTAGCTAGAAATTAAATCCAATTTTAACAAAATTAATTCTTATTAAAATATTTTTAATGAAACACTTTATTTATTTAAAAAAAAAGTTAATTTGATTAATATAATAGTAGATGAGTATTTATTAAGGAAACTATATTTATATACTAATTTGTAACTTTTATTGTAGTAAAGATATACGTTCAAAACTTAGGTGGAAACTAGGTGAACAGCCTAAAAAAAATGATACGCGGCTTGTAGAGATTTTTGATTTATTAATATAGATTTAAAATAAAAAGAGTTTAGGCCTCTCTAATATTCCATCATTACATCAATTTCGTAACACTTTAGTGATCACTATATATCAATGAGAAACGCTCGTCTATCACATTTTTGATGATTACATTCTTAGCTGTCTTAATAACGTAATTAACAAAATAGATGAATGAACAATATTGTGTTTTATACTTTCATGTTCGCTTATCACGTGAAAAAGTATATCATGAATTTATATTTACGCCCACATTTTAAACCACTGACAACTATAACAATAATAATTAATATTAACGCTAATGATTGTTTTACTTCATTTATGTATGATAATATCTGTAATAATAATATAGTTCATAAATATAGAAAAAGAGAATAACTAAGTTATATCCGGAAATATATTTTTTATAAGTATGATAAACATAGAATAAAAGAAATAGTGTAAAAATATTTTCTTAATCAACCATAACTTATAACCATTAAGCATTATATATAGCTAAATTACATATTTCTTTTTCAATAAATAGGCCTCATCCATGTTTCTAACCATAAGCATAAGTTTTTTTACATATATACGCATTAACAATCGCAGCAAGTTCAATCATAAATTATCTTTTTATATGCATGATTTGATTATAAGATTTGAACTAATTTTTTGTTAAAACACAATAGATACCGTGTCAGGTATGTCATATTTGTTTAAAAAACAATCTTTTTACATCCAAAATCTTCTTTTAACACACCTTTTTTTTATAGTTCCTTAATCCCTCCTCTCGGTTGCATATATAGAATCTAACATGGCTGAAGGGGCTTGTCAAGAAGGGTTCTTTTGGGAAACTAGTCCTTGGGTTATGTCCGACTCCGGCAATTCTAGTGGTGGTTCTGGTGGTGGAGGTGGTAGTGAGGACAGATCTTCAGGTGATAAGAATTTATGCGATCTAAGCATACGTAAATGTCATAGTCAGAGGAAACACTCTGAGACGAGGGACATGGATGGTTCAAGTGGTCGTGGTCAAGAAGTGGCAATGACGACTGTCAAGCAAAATGATGGTGGTTTTGAGATGAAAAAAGAGATCAAACCCGAGGACGACACCAAGGTGAGTCTTCAAAATGTTAAGGCAAAAAGAGGGCTTGTGCCAAGTGATCATGACTTGCATATATGGACAGAGAGAGAAAGGAGAAAGAAAATGAGAAACATGTTCCATCAACTTCATGCCTTAATGCCTCAACTCCCTATCAAGGTACGGATTTCAATTCAATACCTCTATGGCTTTGTTTCTTTACCATTTGAATTCTAGTGGTAATATTTAACCCATAGACAGATTCGATTATCTCGATGTATTTAGTTACAACTATCAAATAACTTTTTACTATGACAAGTTTATTTTGATAATTCAAAGTATGAGCTATTGATCGATGATAATCATACTGGAAATTTGATCAACTAATTGACACTTATATATAACTCATAACTTTCAATTTTTTATTAAGCATAATAATAATAGATTTATACTTGATTTCTACTTGCTTAGAAAAGAAGTATTAAGCATAATAATAATAGATTTATACTTGATTTCTACTTGCTTAAAAAATGTTTGTCCCATTTTATTCATAATCATTCTTATAAGTGTAATCAATGATGATTATGTGTGTGGGATTTGTTCTGACAAAAAATATATAAGTTAGATGTAAGATTGGTTAAATTATCAATGAGGTATTATCAAAGTGATATCTAAAATTATTAAAATCCAATTTAGTTTCTTACTATATCTATCTTGATTGGCAATTAAAATTAAACCCTAATATTTGGCCATCTTTTTTTAACGGCACAATATTTTGTTATGTGGTCTCCCTTGCAATGGTCAATGTCTATGTACTTACGTTACTATCAATTTAAAACCTAAAGTGATTGTTTAAGGAAAAAGATATATAACTTCATCAATTCATATGACAATGATGGATGATGGATCTCCCCTAGTTAATTGGTGTGAAGTTTTTTTAGATATTGTAACATTTAATAATTCCTAAAAGTACTTTTTTTGGTTTTTTAACAGTATAGTAACGGGGGTTGCTATTTGATAAACTCGATTCATGTGTACAGATTTCACAAAATGGACTAGAACTTGTGTCGGAAGTATGCCACGTGTCCGAACAACGTAATCCGAGGTTTAAGACCATTGGATTGGTCTCATAAAACAATCTATTCAAGAATGGACTGTAAAATGTTCATCGCGTTACTGGTCTACAGGTCGTACTTAGTTGAACGTTAAAACGAATTTAAGTAACAGATAACATCATAAGTAATTTAATTATTAAAATATGTATATACATTTAATTTGAAAAAACATAAAAATACTAAATATGTTTCGATGTAAATTTACAATTGTAATAAAAAGATTTAAGAAAATAAAATATGAAAGCTTGAATTACTAGTTAGGACAAATGACTCTTAATTTACATTTTTTCTATACATCTTCAGAAGTAATTCAAAATTTACTTTTTTCTTAAATAATCTTGAAGCAACTTAATGATTCTTTTATTTTGTTATCTCACTCTTTCATAAATTACTATCTTATTTCAGGCAGACAAGTCTTCAGTAGTTGATGAGGCTGTAAGGTACATTAAAGCGTTGCAACAAACCCTCCAAAGGCTTGAAACAAAAAAGCTAGAAAAACTCTATGGTTCATCAACCCAAATCTCTACTGCATCTTTGGTTCAACCACAAAAACTACTGCCCATCAACACGAGGGAGTCGGTTCTAGCCGATCAGGCTTCTTCAACGGGCCACATTGGAAAGGGCTCGCCGTCTAGCTCAACCTCATTATCCTTCCCATTATGTTCGCCAAAAGTTTTCCAAACATGGGTTTCATCAAATGTGACATTGAATGTGTGTGGCAGGGATGCTCATATTAGCGTTTGCTCACCCCATAAGCCCGGTCTACTTACGGCAATATGCTTCGTGTTGGAGAAGCACAAGCTTGAGATTGTTTCAACTCAGATTTCTTCTGATGAATCTAAGATCATGTTTATGATTCATACCCAAGTAAGAAATGTTTCATTCATATAATGTTTTTTTTTTTCACTGAGGGCCGGAGATTTTTTTCCCTCCGGAGTCAGTTTTTTCTTGTTCTGAAATGTATCTCGTCTTTCTGTCAGAATTATTGGTTTGAGTCGGGTCACATAAAAAAGATACAATAACATTTTAAAACGAGTGATAAATATACGATTCTATTAGAAAATGATAGAAACATTACATTGGATAGTTGTCTACGTGTTTTTATTTACCCAAAACCATTCCTTACATGGGCTTAAGTGGTGATTAAATTTTTGGCTTATTATTTGTAACAAAAACCGGCTCCTACTTTAATTTTTAGTGGGTTAAAGATTCTTTTTTTAAGTTATTTTAGTTTAGGAGTCGTAATGTTTTTCGTGCAAGGTCAATTGAGAACCCTTTTTCACATTAGTTTTTAAGCTTTTTCATTTTTGTTTAAGTTAAATAAAACAATGATTTTAGTCCCCATTTTTCTAGGACATCAAATTCTTCTTTTTTTTATATATACAAGTAAATTAGGCGTTGGGATTGGAAGAATTTTGAGATGATAATGTTTTCCCATTGATTTCAGCTCTTTATTAAATATTATGCTAATTTTTCATCTAGCTATATGATTCGATCAACATCGATAAGTGCCATCGGAGTCCTAAAGTTAACAATCTCCAGAATTACCAAAATATTTGGTTTAAATTAATGTTCATATAAGTAGAAGTTTGTTCTGTTACTTGATAATCGCAAAGTCATTTGTATGTTAAATATTCATAACTACATACATATAAATAAATTCATTATTTTTTTGTATTGTTGATTAGGCGAACGCTTATGATAAATTTACAGAGACGTTTCATTATGATGAGATATACAAGCAGGCTGCAACAGAGATAACCCATTGGGTTAACTCCAAATCATCATAATTCAGCTAAAGTTGTCCTTTGGTGGTCTTGGAGACGCATGCAGAATGATTTTACGGATCACCATACAGGCATGTTTACTATTGTAGATGAGATGAACTTTTTGCCTATTAAAATGTTCAGAGTGACAGTTTTGCTTATCCTGAAACCAGACGTTTGTTTTATGTTATGTAATAATGTTTTTCAGTTTTTGTTTACATTATCAAACACTCTTTCCCCACATGTTTTTTAGTTCATGTTATAAAGTGAAAATTCATCCTAGTACTAGTATTACTAATCTCCGTTCAGAAAGGACATGATTATAATACTTGTTACATTAATTTATAATTAAAAGAAATAAACAAGAACACAGATGAACGTTGTACGTGGTGGCTGAGGATTTGTGTTGGACCTTAAAACACGTTGTGTGTCTCCCGTTACTCCGTTAGATAACAAGGTATGTTTCATACATACAATAGTTGAATAGTGTGTACTGTCAGGGAAGAATCAAGCGTCTAGTGGGAATGTACTTTTCATTGCTATACGCGTGTGTGTTTTTTCATGTGAATATTTGTGTATCTTCAACTAAGGTATATAGTGAAGAGAAATAAGAAACAACTTGATATATTAAACACAAATGTTAAATTGTATTAAACATCTACAGTAATATTAGTTTAGTAAGGTGTAGTGAAACTCCTTTTTCTTCAACTACTGAATATTCTTAGTAGCAGCGAACTTGCTAGATTAATTGTTGTAAGTGGGAACTCGTCGGAGGTAATCAGTTGCATTGTCGTACGGCAGTGGCAACCATCAATGAACCGACCATCACTAGCAACTATTACGTGACATAAATTTGAACATGCTATTATGCCCATTAGAAGCAAATTACTACTACTGATGTGAAACAACCCTCTAAAAACATAAAGGAGGCACTTAAGGAAACCGAAAACCAGGACTGAAACGTGCATATTGGAAAAGTTTGATAAAAAATAAACAAACCGACATAGCCAACTCCAGTTTTGGCGTAGCCTACCCCCACAACGTACTCACCCAATTTTGTTAGGTAACGCACAGGTTTTGGTCGTTTTAAGATGGGAGGGTTGTAGCTTAAGCCAATGTTGGTGTACGCTACGACGGGGGCCCTGTGAATTCGGGTTTTTTGTTTTAAAGTCAACTTATTATAAAGCCCAAAACTCTAGTTTTGAACACATACGAGATCTGCAAGTGTAGAGATGACTTTTTGGCAAAAATTGGTGATCAAGACTCTTCTAAATCATCTCGATCACATCGTCGTTCATGCTTCAAAGATCAAAACAAGAAATTAAGACATAATCAAAACGATTCAAGGTTAAACCTTTCATGATCATTAAGGGGTGTAGGGTTTTATTAATTATTCATCAACTAGTGTTTACTTTATTTTAGACGTAGATTGAACTCAATCTTTTGGTTATTTTAATTTATATATTTACTTGTTTGATTAAACGGTTTTGAATTTCAATAATGAACTGATTTCCATCGGTTTGTGGTTTTGATCATTAACAATTTAGGTTATTGTTCTATGTTTTTTAAAATTGATAGTTTTTAAGGTAGAAAACCTAGTTGTGATGTTATTTAGTATGAAATTGTTTATCATCATAGCCTAGTTAATTATCAGCTTTTGGATTATTCATTAAATCAAGTAATTCAACATGAAGTTTTAATTTTTATGTCTAGTTTAGTTAGTTGTTTAGTTAACAACATTCTCCACTGATTCTTGTGATACGACATTCTATTTATCCTTCCCAGTTAAAGGTGATTAAGACATTTAAATTTAACTTATTTATTGTTGACACTTCAACATCGATCACCTCTATGATCGTTGATGCATGTATGGCTATAAACAATTCGAGCCAAGCCGAGTCCAGTCAGGGATTGAGGTCGGTTCGTTTAAATATGAAACCAAGCTGAGCCGACTTGTTTATCTTAACGAGCCTAAAATATGAGCTTGGGCTCAACTCGTCTATATACAAGCTGAACCAAGCTACCTCGCGAGCCAATTTTTTGTTTTAAAAAAGTTAATTTTGGTAGTTTCTATAAATATTTACATACACACACACACACACACACACACACACACATATATATATATATATATATATATATATATATATAAAGAAACGATAATATTTTTTTATATTTGTATATCTGAACTCTTTGAAACAGAGACACGAGCTTGATATTTCATTAAATATATATTTAGGTTTTTTTTATTAGAAAGTATCAAATTGACTATATGTCTTTCATCTATTTAATAACTAGGTTAATACCCATGAATTACATAAGTTAAATAAATAAAATATTAAATAATTATTAACAAAAATTAATGAATTGTAAAACAATCTTTTGATATAAGATATAATTGACATTACGTACAACTGATAAAAGGATAATATCATTTTTTAAACTTTTGTTAATTCTTTTTGTTTTTCTCAAAAAAATTGGTTTTTAAACAAACTGCTTTAAAACAAACCATTTTTTAAAAAAGTGACATTTTTAAAAATTTCTCTAAACATTGAATTTTAATTATTTTTGTTTCATAAGAAATTTTTTTTAGAAAAAACTGGTTTAAAAATATATTGTGTTTTTTAAAAAGTTTGATTTATTTAAAAAAATTCTTATTTTATAAAAAGTTATTTCTTTATCAATTGCATTTGTAAGAAGATCTCTTTTTTAATGTTGATATGAAAAAAAATAATAATATCATTAGTAGTTAATGTGGTATTTGAATAGAGAAACGGGAAAATAAAATTTAAGAGGTTTAAAATTGTGTCATGTGGCTTTTAAAAACCTTTTTTTTATTAGTATAGATAGATCTGACATGATTTTGTTTATAATTTACAAAACTAAGGACTAGTACCCCTCGTACGTTGCAGCGGCAAGCCAAGAAATATCATAAAGATTAAACATGATCTTTTGATTGTTATAAGCAACAGTCAGACACATAACTCCTAACCTATTAAATATAACCCTAGATATATTAAACCGTAATAGATGTGTATTCCAGTCTAGACAGAGCAGCACTGTGGTGGTGACCAGTTGTGCCTGCAAACCACTAATGTGTGGTTGCTACGCCAATACACGGAATTTTTATTCTTGGATCGTCACAACTACAATTTTAGATTTGAGGCAAACCAACAATGAACAATCATTTGTAATTCGTATGCGCCGCAGACATTACAAAATTCTTATTTATTTGCAAGTAGTGGTTGCAAAGGAAACCTTTGCTGCACCAACGCCAAAACAACATACAAAAAACGTTTGCTGCACCAACGCCGCAGACAATGTTGCCTCTGCTGGAAATGGGAGTCTAAGCAGTCATCGTCTCCGTCGCGCTCTCTCTCTAGAAGTAAGAAAGGGACTTATCAACCCCACTTAAAAAGGAAACAACACACATGCATGCATTAAGGAGTATAACAAGGCTTAAAAATATGTAAACTGTTGTTCCTTTCCTTCGGCAATTAACATATAGTATAACTATAATATAATTTATTCTTTAATTTAAAATGCTAACGATCGAGCTGGTCACTGAACCAACGAGCCAGCTAATGAGTGAGCCACGACCCAAGCTGATATTGGCTTGGGTTTGGCTCATTTACAAACCGAGTCGAGCAGGCTTGGCTCGTCTACAAACCACATTAACTTCTAGCGAGCTATTTTTTAGCGAGCTACAAGTCACGAGATTTTGAACAGTCCTAGATGCTTGATTAATAATACCCAATTGTAACCACCTCTGTTACTTCACGTCCCCTTAAATACTTCGACCACGTACCAGGTCACGTCGGTGCGAGTCTTTTTCCAGAGTATCGAAAAAAATAGCCCGACTCGAGCCCCTTTTGGTCGAGTTAGCATCTCCCTTCGTGAATAGCAGAAGTTGTAACCACCCGAGTTGCTTTGGTAAGTTTCAATCAATCTCCATACGTTTTTACTCTCCGTATTGCTTCATCAAACGACATCATATCCACATTCGAGTAGTGTTCGATTAAAGTGACCAAATGTACAAACTTGTTAGGAACCGGGTCCAACAATTTTTAAACCAACACACCATCCTCAGTTGGTGAACCAAGGCTATTGTAGCGTAACACCATACCGGATCGTTTACTCACAAACTCATCCACATATTCTTGTTATTTTATGCTCATTGCTTCAAAATGACTTTTGAGTGTATATATAGAGGCGTGATTTCAGTCTGCCTCGGGTACCTTTAACAATTCCCATATCTTCTTAGTCATCTTCTTCTTCGCCACCTGCAATAAGAGGTCTTCGAGAATCGTTTGAAAAATAAAAGCTCAGGCTACTTTAATCCTCTATTCAATGACAGTTACTCCATCCTCCGATTCATTCCCATAAACCTTGAGCATCCATCAGCGCCTACATCTTTATAGCCCATGTAGTGTAGTTTGTTTCTGTCAATGTTGGAATTTAACACGAAACCGAAACGGTTTCTTTAGGGACTGCAAATGCTTTTGCTACTGTCGACATCGTGTTGAACGGAGAATAATTCGGTGTATATAAACCAGGCTCTAATACCAAGCGTTACGTCATCAAAGTTGCATATCAAAATGCAAGACATGGATGTGCGACGATTTTCTTGCTTATATTCAATACTCCATAAAACAATTACAGAAGAAAAAATGGAAATTGCTGTTCTCTCTTGAACAGAAAAATAATTAAACTACTACTCCTACTTAAACTGAAAACATGTAGAAGAAAAAAAAACTAACAGGAGCATGTGAAACAAACATTGAAATTTTTAACCAATTCATATAAGATAAATAGAACATACTCAAAGCAACCATTAAAAGTTTATCTGTCACAAAACATCAAAGAAAGAAAAAAAAAAGTTACTCCCAGTACAGAAAATATGTTATGGGCTAACATACCTATTGCTAAACAATAAACTTAACTTGGGCAAATTATATAATATTTCATTTCTAATGCATACTCAAATACCATAAGAAATCTAGGAGGACTTTGAGTCAACCAAAAGCATCATCTCTAGTGCTGCTATCTTGTATATCTCTTCATTAGGAAAAGCCTCCAGGAACTCATCAGGAGCATTCACCTAAGCAAAATGAAAACTTTGTCACAATAATCAAAATCTAAATAACGAAACGTATGATATGTTGAGCTCTACCGAAAAATGAAAATATACTCACACGAGCATGAATCATAAACATGTGTTTAGCTTGATCAGAAGATACATGAAAGGAAACGATGTCTAGTTTGCACTTTTCCAACACGACGCAAATAGCAGTAAGGAGTCCAGGCTTCAAAGAGGAACAAATGTTTATTAGTGCATCCTGACCGCATACATTTAAGGTGATATTAGATGAAGCCCATGTTTGGAAAGCTGGTTGTGAAAGCAAAGGGAAGGATGGGTCGAACTTGGGACAATATACGTTGCCGAATTGGCTTGTTGATGAACTCCCATGGGCTAAAAGGGATTCATAAGTGTGCTTTTGTGGTAGACTCAATGAAGTAACAGTGGTGTTTGTTGATGGACAATTGAGCCTCTCTAGCTTCTGAGTCTCCAGCTTTTGGAGGGTCTGCTGCAAGTTTCTGATGTAGCTTATTGCATCATCCACTATAGTGATCAATTTAGCCTGAGATACAGATAGTAATAACAATAGAGTAACATAACTCTGCCAACCATATTGATCAGGTAAAACGTAGCTTTCGTGCTGGGTAGATGACCTTCGAAAGATCATGACAGAAACTAGTGGAAGCAAGGTTCAAAAATGAGGGAATCAGGTGCTTTGCCACCGCATATGGTTTACATAAGATAATTTTATTTTGAAGATTTTATTAATCAAAAGGCATAAGTCTACAACAAAAGAGAAAGGGAACATATGTAACTTCACTCCACCATTAACTATAGGTTGTGTTATACTAACTAGCTGGTGATGAAAGATCTTAGTATTAAACATTAAATCTGACAAAATAAACTCTAAATAAAATCTTATCTTAATGAGTTATAAAACAGTTGTTATAAACGATTTATCATTCTTTAATCCTTTTTGACTGTGTTCTTGCAACCTCAAATAAAAATATTAAAAGAGTGATTATGCCCTTGCGCCATGCTTCGAAATTTTTCAAACCTCTTAGGACTCCATTGTGACCATTAACAAGACATAAGTAGAATAATATCAACATGTAGGTATGATGAAATTGGTACCTTAGGAGTTTGTTTAGGTAGCAAAGCGTGAAGTTCATCGAACATATTCTTCATCTTTTTCCTCCTCCTTTTCTCTGTCCACAAATGTTTAGCATGCTCACTTGATAGAAAATCTCTTATTCCCATCTCATCTTCACCATCACTATCCTGATTTTTCTCTCTCTTTATCTCAACACCACTATTCTTTCTCTTCTTACCACCATTGATCACTAGCGGCGCCACTTCATCTACGCCCCCAATTCCTGAATTTCCAATAGATCCCTTATCATGTTGCTTCATCTGGCTATCATCAACACTTATGTTAGTCATCGCCCACCGTAAAGTGTCCCTAAATAACCCTTCATGACCAACACTTTCATCCATATTAGATGCTGCAATGGAGATCAAACTAGGGGAGGTAAGCAATGAAGGTATGTTAAAGAAGATGGCAACATCATAAAGTTCATTTATAAGGTGGTCATTTCAGAAGAGAACAAAATAGACCAAAAATTGCTCTACATATAAATCAAAATTTGCAACATAAATTTGTTTTTATGTACAGCCATCTCATTTTCTAGCTGTCCTTATTTGTTGCTCAACGCGATTAGGAACAAAAGATTTTTTCCTTACTTAAAAAAAGTTTCGTATTTTGTTTATTTCCAAAACAAACAGATCAACAAATGTAATTGGTGTATGAAGATTAAAAATCTTGTATAAAAATAGCCAAATTACTTCTGTCAATCTCTTCATTCTGTATATCTAATAATTAAAGTAACATGTTGCATAATATATGTACCTTATGTTGTTTGTTCTTATTGTTTCACGCAAGTATATAGACACATATGAATATAAATATATACCAAGGATAAATAAGAGCAATCAAAACATCTGAGTTTCATCTAGTTACAAACAAAAAAAGGTTTCTTATTTTTGTTTTATCTCACTGGTCATTTGGCGCGTTGTCAGTTCAAGTATCACTCAAAATAGAAATGCTCTGGGTTACTAAAAAGTTTTTCAATTGTGGATTTCTTTCTAAAAAGATTGAGGTACGGTTTCGGTTGATAAACAGATAGATAGACATGATTATAACATCTATTCTTTTAAACAGAGTATTACTATTTTTATTAATAAATTACAGATGAAACTTACTAGCGTTACGAATTTATTTGAAATGATTACATATTTCAAAATTTAATGACAGAATCTTCTGATGTAAGAAAAACATGATTTTTAGATAAAGCTCGTCGACCGATTTTTTTTCCTTAAAAAAAGTAAGGTATACGTCAATACATGAGTCTTGAGCAATACTAAAGTTGTTTTATAATTTCTAACTTAACTATTTTAATATGAGTTTATTGTCATCAATGTGAAAGATATTTAGAGGCGTTCGAATAAAATAAATCTAACAAATTATATAGGTTATTTTTATAATATTAAAAAATATGTTTTGGATTTTTACTTAAATATTCATAATTGATTTATTTTGTATATATATTTTGCAATTTGAAAATATTCCATATTTATGGGTGGGGTTATAGTACAAGGGTATTTAATGTGAAAAACTTAAGAAGCATTGTGTGCTTAACACATGTTCTTATATTGTTTTAAAAAGAATGACATTTTAATATTTGTTTAAATTTTGTCAACTCATTGTATTTTTATACATTTATTGTGTCAAATATCAATTCATCGTGTCATATATTTTGGGCAAATAAATTTTAATAATCCAAACTATTACACATTAACTAATAATAATTCATACTATTAATGTGGCTGGTGAGAATCCCAATATTCACATATATTACTGGTAATAGTCTCAGTGAAACAATTATCAAATATATACAGTTAATAGGCATTTAATTTCACTCACAATAATAATTATAAATGAAATAAAATAACATAAAGGGAAATCAAGCGAAAATTAAATGCAAAACGAGTGTGAATGTATGATAATTATGCTAGTAGGATACTAGGATTGTCATGGCAATAAAAGTGAAATTTAGTATTATCACCGGCCAAATTAATAGTATGGATAATTATCGGCAAATGAGTACTAATTTGGATTATTAAAATTCAATTTGTCAATATTTTGCATCACTTGTTATATGTAATCATCATTGTGTTTGTATTTTAAATCATTTTATATTATTTTTGTCTTTATGAATTATATAAATTTATCATCTATCATTGTGTTTTATAATTAAAAGTACAAGATGATGTATTTTCACCAATATATTTTTCAAAACCCTAGTATTAAAGATACACAATATGTTATTTTTGTCGTTGTTTTTTATAAAATATATAAACTTGTTATCTATCATTAACATTTATAATTAGAAGTACGTAATCATTTTATTTTATTAATTTATTTTTCAAAACTTATAGTGTTCAAGATAACACAATTACGATCAAAAATATAATGAGACATTATGTTATTTTGTTGATGTTTTTAATATATTAGTTGTTAATTTATTATTGTGATTTACATACAAGAAATACATAACAATGTTATTCCATTATTATATTTATTTAGAATTTATCATATTAGAAAAATACAATAATATTAAAAAAAACACAATAAATAACAAAAAAAACACAATTAAGTATACTAAATATATAATGACAAGCATAAATCATATGAGCTTAAAAACCTAAAAAAATTTAATATATTTTATCAAGATTAAAAAACGTTTATTTTTATGATATAATTTTTATAAAAAAAGTATCGTATATAAAGTTATAAATGTTTTAAAAAAAATTTCAAAAAAGTCAACAAAAATTACTATGCCTAAAATACCCTTCTAAAAAGTTTCTTCCATACGATTTGATCTCAATTATTAATTAAAGAGATATACGATTAAGATTACTTCTTATACTATTTAGTTTTAAATGACTTTTATTTGGATCCTTCCATATACTTAATAACAAACTTTTTACTGACTGTATGTTAGAAAAATAATTTCTTATTAGCAACAATAACGGTGGTGGGGTGTTCATGCCACATCCATCACACTACACCACACACTCACCAATTAAAACATGTCACATCACATCACACCGCATCACACCACATCACACCAATTTAGGGGGGCAGTCACACCACACTACACCACACTATTTTTTTTAAATTAGTTCATTAAAATTAAAAATTACATTAAAATAAAAAACTAGTTTAAAAATTAAAAAAATACAAGAAAAATAACAATAATAGTAAAACAATTTATTCTTCGTCATCAGAAACCGTGATATCCATATTATTCGCGACATGTTTCACGAGATCGAATCTAAGTCTAAAATGTGTGTCTTCATCGCGCAACTCCAAAATTGAATTTTCGTTCTCAACTAGATTCGTCTGTGGATCTTGAATGTGCACGGGAGAAATAACATTGTCGTCATTCTTTATAATCATATTATGAAGTATAATGCATGCATACATTTGACTTCTCATCCTCTCGACCTTCATCGCTCTAGCTGGTCGAGCAATTATTTGTCATCGTGCCTTTAAAACACCAAAACCTCGTTCGTCGTCTTTTCTTGCGGACTCTTGCATCTTTTTAAATTTTATTTCTTTGTATTCAACCGGATAAGAATATGACTTTAGAAAAGTTGACCTGTAATGATATATATGGTCTGCTAGATAGTAACCACGTTTATATCGATGTCCGTTTACATCAAATGGACATATTGGGGTGTTTCCATTCAATTCTCGCGTGAAGATTGGAGATTGATTGAGAACGTTAATATCATTGTTAGAATCGGCTACACCAAAATAAGCATGCCAAATCCACAAATCCTGTGACGCCACGGCTTCGAGAATCACCCTTGGACCATTGTGGTCACCTCGATGATATTGTCCTCGTAAACGCGTAGGACAATTTCTCCGTTCTCAATGAGTGCAATCTGTACTACCGAGCATGCACGGAAGGCCATATCTATATTGATGTGCAACGTACAATAATGCAATGTCATGATTAGTAGGCCTTTGTAAATATTTATCATCGTATAATTCAATAATAGTGTTGCAAAAATATTCAAGACATTCATGAGAAGTCCTAGCAGACATAGTTAAGTATCCGTCGTATGTGTCGGGTGAAACTTCTTTCCACCGCCCATCGAACTCTTCTTTAAACCATGAAAAGTTGTTTGTATATCTTCAACAATGAGTAGAAATTAAATCTCGAGGTACCTAAAACCTATTTTTAAACATCTCACTTGTGTATTTTAGGTTCTTCACAAAATAATCATTCATAAGAATGTTATTAGCCCCAACACAATCACGTTTCAAATTTTTTTTCTCAGACTTTTAGCCTCGTTGACGTGTTCGGAAAGAAAACTTAAGAATTCCAACCCGTTAGAATCGAAACCATCCGAAGAGGATGATGTCACACGCTCAATTTTCACAAATGGGGTATTACCGTTAGGCGTGTGACATACCAGGATTTTAGCCACTAGTTACACCAAACGATACATCAATTACAAAACACAATTACTTGTTAACATTTGAAATTTTCAAAAACAGGGTTAATAATGTAAACGTGAAAATAATTGCGGAAGCGTAATAATTTGTAATTCAAAATGGCGCAGACACGCGCAAACCAAATAAAATATAGTTTATGAAAACTGTATATGTCTCGGTTGACCAAACAGTGATGAATGCAGTATGATATGATTCCTAATTGTGCACACCTTAAGAACCTGAAAGAAACATGCTAAAGTGTCAACACAGGGTTGTTGAGTTCACAGGTTTAACAGAAAACAGTAAGTAATAGTAATGAAATCCATATTAAGTAATCAAAGCATATAAGTAGGTAACTAGCCCACAACAAGTCACTATGTGTATGAATTTTACGACCGAGCTGACAGTAATAATGTAATGAATGCCCCAGCTGTGGATACCAGACCACAACACAGTAAAACAGGCTAACCATTCACCCGTTTGACCTCCAGTCAAGCTAGCGCGACTACCCTGGGCGAAGTTTGTCAAAACCAATAGATCTACTAACAATCACCTCGCTATACCATATTAACGGTCCGAATGAGGCATAGTGATATCCCAATAGTAAACCATATATGTAGTATGACCAATCTAAAGTACCATACAGTTCATGAAAACTAGCATGCTTCTCTCCCCCAAAAGAGAGTAAAGTATGAAAATGGGGTTGTAAACTCATCTTATAAGCACAGTAGTTCAATAATGCAAGCACAAGTAGTTAGGTTAACGAACAACCTGAACGCACATTTAATATTTCATTAATATATATATATATATATGTATATATATATATATATATATATATATATATATATATATATATATATATATATATATGTATATATATATGTATATATATATATGTATATATATATATGTATATATATTATATATATATGTATATATATATGTATATATATATATATATATGTATGTATATATATATGTATATATATATATATGTATATATATATATATATGTGTGTGTGTGTATATATATATATATATATATATATATATATATATATATATATATATATATATATATATATATATATTAACTTAAGTTAATTGAATTATACAGTTTTGCGTTCCACGATTCAGATACGGTGTCGGTTATCGGTTGACTCTCCCCCCACCCACAAGCAAGCACACACAAGCACCACTTTACCCCAAATACATAAAACCCAACTAGTCTCACTGCAGGACTGGGTAAGGGTACTTAACACTTAGTTTCACACTGAGTAGAGATCTTAGATCACTTAACAATTCAAATAGGGAACTGGTAACTTAAAACAGATGTTACTAAGACACAAGTAAATTAAAGAGATAGAACTAAGAACAACACAAAAACATAAGATTGGTTTTCAAGGATGTTGTATAATTATCTCAAGTTCTTTTACAAGTGTTACAAAGCATACATAAATTACAAAAACCTGAGACACTTTTATACTACAACCTACAACCGTCACTTACATGTAAAGACAGTTAGGATTTGACTAATCTAGACAACAAGATCAATCTAAAGTCAAAAGGCAGATTGCCTTTTGACTAGTGACTATGACATGCCATAGCTCACTGACTTTTTCTAATACAAAAAGTCTACATGAACAAGTAAGGTAAGTTACAGACAAAGACCATTCCTACTTTTTGATAAAGCATGGAAGTTTCACCAACTTGTGTAAATTAGGTGAACCACCAAAGCAGGCAACGAAAAGTGTGTCAGCTTTATCAAAAGTTGATTCAGAGAAAACATATTTTCTCTATCCTCTGAAGAAATCAGTCTTCACAGCTTCAGAAGACTTTGTCTTTGAAGCTTCGAAAGATTTCATCTTTGGCTTCGGAAGATGCTGGTCTTTGGCTTCGAAAGATTTCACACTCAGAATATTTTTCTGTTTGAGTGTGAAACTTTCGAAGTAACTCCTTCTGAATTGTTAGCTTCGGAAGATCTTACACTTAGACACATTTGAGAGTGTAAGACTTCCAAAGCTAGTTCATCTTTGTTTCTTAGAGCATGCATGGAAGACTTGGTTGTTCTGGTTTGTTAGTTGCATCAGCCTCATAATCTTTAGATGATCTTACAAACTCCCCCTAGGCTGATGCTACCAAAACAGAGAAGTTCTTTGGATTTTGATAGTCCACATTAGGATCCTCAGCATACCTTTCTTCATCATTAGGTCTGGATCCTTCAGACTAACATAGAAACTTCTCATGTCAAAGAGATCATGCAGAGGAAGATTGAGCATGTCTTCTGAGGAATAGACATGCATGCCTTCTTGATCTCTTATGACATACCATCTGTCTTGATCTTCATCATAAGACCATGACATAATTTGTCTTCCAACAGCAAGAGGCTCTACTATGATTGGAGTTTGTTAAGAGACCTCTTCATGCACTCCCTCAGGATGCTCTGACTCATCCTGAGGTTGGGAGGTGGATGCCTTTCTTCTCTTCTTCCTTGAGGATGATCTTCTGGCCATCCTTTTTCTTCTCCCTGATGATTTTAACTGAGGGGACTGGTCTTGAGTACCAGGTTGTTCAGTTGAGTCCCCCTTAGTTGGGATCTCCTCTCTTACAGGTTCAGAAGGAGAGAGAGGAGGACCCTATGGATCAAAAGATGAAGTTGGCTAAGATGCAGCTCCAGGTTCAAGTTGTGTTGTCTCAGTGGGTTTAACCTTCACCTCAACTTCAGGTTGAGCTGGACTTGGTGGAGAATGCAAGTCCACCAGCTCTCCCTTCTTTATCTTCTGCTTGATTACCCTGATATGCTCATCCATTATGGATAGAGACATAGGGCCAAGCCTCCTTTCGGAGAATCCATACAGCTTCAAGAAGCTCATCATCCTTTATCTGTCAGCAGACTTCTTTTGGCTTTTGTGGATGATGGCCCTTGACTTTGCAGCTTCTTCCCTTAATCTTTTCTTTTCAGCTTGTTTTTCTCTTTTAGCTTTTTCTTCCATCTGCTTATTGTATTCAAATAATATGTACTCAGATGGTAAGGAAAGAAGTGCATCTGCCTGATAAAGACCTGTGGCACTCAGGTAGCTGATCATCTTTAGTCTTTCTTCTTCAGTTGCTACCTGAGGTTGTTCAGTGGCCACAGTCTCTGGCTCAGGACTTTCTTGAACTGGGGAGAGGACAGGAATGTTCTTGTAGAGTCTTTTCAGCCTCATTTCTTCCTTGTGCTTAAGGAGCAATGTTGCATCCTCTGCTTCCTTCCTCTCCTTTGACAACTCTGTGTCAGCCAGTTCATTCAATTCATCTAAGGGGAGAGAGATGAGTTCATCAATATAATAGTTTTTGGTTCCCAGGTAGTTTAGCCTGGTTGCCCTTAACTTATCTTCCTGAGTGTTTAGCCTGGGGGCAGCCCTGATTACAGCTTCCATAAACCCTGGGGAACCACTTGAACTCTCTCCCCTCATCTTCCTCTTTCTCTCTCTCTTCTCCTCCTCAATCTCCTCAGGAGTCAGTTTCCTTTTGCCTTTGTCAACCACAGGCTTTGGTGACTCAGGCTGGAGAGAGCTTTGGCCTTTATTGCTTGGTTCAGCTGTCAAGCTCTAGCCAGAGAGAGGTTGTGAAACACCATCACCAGCTAGTGTTTCACTGAGGATAATAGGTGTAGAGGGAGATCCTGTCTCAAGGTTCATAGGTTCAACCTCTGGGCCTTCAGTCAAGGTTTTCCCTTCGAAGCTAATCTCCGGGTCTACCTCAACATCCAGTTGAACAAAGATCTCACCTGCTAGCCTTTGTTTATATAATTTTGATCTCAATTTAAACTCCTCTAGCACCCTGTCTTGGATTCTTTCTGCCAATCTAGTTGCTTGTCTGTTATTGCTTGGGTTGACAAGTGCAGATCTACCAAGTTGATGCTCTCATAGAAACTCAGGTGTGAAATGTTAAGAACTTCTAGTTGACCCTAAGCTCTAGAGATCACAAGAGCTTTCCTATTACTGTCATACCCCCAACCCCAGATTGGGTTCTCAAAGGGGCAGACGTTGCTCTTGGTATTCCCTCCTCAAACAGTTGTTGAATGAGCAAATGTAGATCACTGTCTAGAGGAGGTTGCTGAGTATGAACATCTGCAAGAGTGGATGGTGATTCCTCTATGCCTATACTCTGGGAAGATCTCCCAGGTTCTGTGATTGTCAGAATTTTCTCCCTCTTTTTGGTAGCATCACCCTCTTGCATAGGTGAGCTGGGAGATTGATCCATGACATCCACAGTTTCACGTTCCACGATTCAGATACAGTGTCGGTTATCGGTTATCGGTTGACTCTCCCCCCACCCATAAGCAAGCATACACAAGCACCACTTTACCCCAAATACATAAAACCCAACTAGTCTCACTTATACCAAACCATGTGTAAAGATATTCCTCATATATTTTATTACATGATTTCATAACAAATCTATACGTAAAGTGTATAAAATAAGTATTATACACATTAGAATTCATATATTTTAATGTGTTTTATACTAAAAAATATACATATATAAATAACGTTATACATACACACTGTTCCACAAAAACACTCCCATGCACACAATCCCAAGTTGAAGGTCAAACACCCAGCCATGCACCATCCCTCAAGTACACATACACAATCATGACATACAGTTCATACATACATGAATGCCCACCATCGAAACACACCATACACATCCATGTATAACATGCATACCATCATATACATACATACACTCTCGGCACACACACATCACCACACACAACCCATACACAACACACACAACGCACACACAGCGCGCACACAGCACAAACAGTGCACACACAGCGCACACACATGCACACACAGCGCACACACACTGCACACACAGCGCACACACACATGCACACCCAGCTCACACAGTGCACACACAGCGCACACACAGCGCACACACAACACACTACGCATTACCTGGTGCCGAGACCAACACGCCATGCAATAACAGATTCCAAATCATCACCCACACAAACCATCGCAGGACATACCTACGCACCAGAACAACCACGCAACAACTCGACCAGGACCCGAACAATGAAATAACCACCAGGAAAGAAACCGCATCTAAAATCATAACCCGAAACTCGAAACCGTAATAGTACGAACATGATTAGAGGTCGAAGAACATACCGAACGAGGCACAGGGTTGTTTCGGTCCTCGTTCATTGTTGTTGCGTACTCCCGGTTGGAAACGGAGGGTGTTGATCGATCAAGGAGGAGGCTGCCGAGGCAAAGGGATGTTGCTGAGGGGATAGGGCTGCCGTCACTAGAGAGAGGTGAGGGAGATTAGGGTTGCGCAAAAGTGAGGGAAGGTGGGAATAGTTACGTACGTGGTTTATTTATTAGAATCAGGTTTGCTTAATTTCCATATTAGCCCTTGCAAATTTGAATCTTTACACTTAAATCCTTCCGCTTGGTTTGTGTGCGAACAATAAAATAACGAAGTTGAGTTATTTGTGTTAACTAGAAATTAACGAGGTGTCACAGATGAGGAGGAAACATAATAAATATCACAGGATATTTTTTTAAAAAATTGTTAGTGAGTAGAGTAGAGAAGATTTTTTTGAATTTGAGTATATATTTTGTGAGTTTAGGTTATATTTATAGTGTAATTTTTTTGTTTTTCCCCAACTCGCCGTTGGAGGGGGATTTTAACGGTACAAATTATGACCGTTGAGGACGGGACTGTTAATGGTGTTGTTGTGGTGTGGCACGGCGCGGATGCGTGGCCCGACGCAATTTTTACACGGCGTAGGGGACCAGCAGCAGCGCAGCCGGCCCCCGTCGCGATCTCACGGCGATCACGCCTCCACCCCCTAATATGTTTGTTAACTTTATGCTACGTACGTACTTCCATTTATCAAATCTTCTAACAGCATTATTTATTTTAACATATACAATCACTAATATATTAATATCTTTATCTCCCTTCAGTCTTTTTTTTATCTTTTTTTTATTAGTTATATAAAGTTCTTTAATTGTTTTATAGTATTTTGTTTCTCGTATCTCTCACATGTTAAATAATAATATTTTTTATAATTCTCTTTTTATGAAATGCATTGCTTTTTAGAAAATGTATGGGGTTGTGTGAAAATAAAATGAGTTGCCCTTTTTTTTGCCCATCCATGATAAGACGTATAGCTTTTTATTGATCTTTGTTTTAAAATAACTACTTTTAATTTTTTAAATATTATGTAAAAGCAATATTGTTTATTTCTTGTATTTAACAAATATAATAAAAATTAAGAACTTCACAAAAATTTATTAACAAATATAAAAACATTATAAATTTTAATCTGAACAAATTGATGCAACGTGTTTGTTTTGTAACATCTATTATCACATTATAGTATTATATTATGTCATACGATACTTGTACATGGCCTCCCAATCTGTTGTAGCTTCATTTTGCTTAAAACTCCAAAGATAACTCAATGTAGCATCGAATCTCCATCTAACTTAAGGTGGATTAAAAGCTTACCATTAACAAGGACACCAAGTGATGGGGCATAAGAATTCTCGTGCCAACTCATAAAGTTTGATAGACTCGATTGCTTAAAAGGCGAACAATGACATTAAATCTTTGAGCAATTACGATTCTCGAGTAGGGCATTAGCATCGAATGTTGAGTGAGTGTAGGTAACATTTCCAGCCAGTTTATAGTGTGACATAGATCATCATACTATCCGTTAACCATATTGTCGAAAACGTCTGTAATTTCCTTCATGTTCGTCCATTTCGTATAAGAGTTGTTGCCGAACAAACTCATGACTTTTCATGAAACTTTATACCCAAAGCTACAAACCAAAAACCACAATTACCATCAGGTTTGACATCTTGTATATATGAGATACGCCGGTGAAACGTAGATGGAATCCAATCTTTTAGTCTATTGATATTGTTTAGGTGTTGATCTTGCACGATTGGTGAAAACCCAGAAGCATTTTGTACAGCCCAATAAAATTATATGTTCATTTTATTTTAGCAATTGTTAACGACTACGTTGCATGGAGGGCTTTTTGGTGTCTTCACGTCTAAACTTGGTCTTCCAGAAACGTGTGACTCTATAAACAAGCTATATCTCGGGAGTCACACTTACTTTGTTGGGGGTCCTTAAAGTTAGATGCCCACGAATATCTGTAACCAAATGCGCTTCTTGTGAGTTTTGCCCAGTACACCACCTACTTCGTTAGGGGTCCTACTTCTATTGTTGCACCTTTAAAGTTGGACGCCCACAAATATCTGTTTGAATCATACGTGCTTTTTTGCGAGTTTTGCCTAGATACACCATTGCTTTGATCTTCTCCATCAAACTAAATTTCGCTGCAGCAGGTTGTGCTAGTATTTTTTTTGTTTCATGTGATCAATTTATTCTTCAAAATCAATTTCTTTATTCATTAATGATGGTTTCAAGTTATCAAGCTTCGTCCAGAAGTTAACAATTTGCAAGCCATAACTCATAAAATAGATAGGCGGTAGGTTGAGAATTTATTACTGTAAACTTCATATTTTGCAAGCTTACAAGCACATGGCAAGCCTCAACTCGTGAAAAGCTAGTAGCCACACGTTGCATTTGCTAACCTCATCACTTCTAATTTGGTGTTCTCGGCTACTAATAAATCAAGAGCTTAGTGGGAAACTTTACTTCGTATGTAATCAAACAATGGGAGCCTCTGATGATTCATTGTTTTAATCTTGCTTATTTCAAAACTTTTCTTTAAATTTATCTCTTATGTATTTACCGTTTAATTTACGAACTTCACAAGTCTATCCATCGAGTTGTTAGCTAATTTAAGACATCTCTTTGAGTTCGCATGTTGCCTCTCGACTCTATTGGTTGTATGTTGGTCAAAGTTGAGGTTTTTTTTTAGTCTAGGCTAATACAAGTATTTCTTTATTGTTTTCCAATCAGTTTTTACATATATAGGCATCACGTCTAAACATAAAATATAACTAAAATGTTTATATACATATAACAATTTTATATGCATATGTCTATCTATGTAAGAAAACTTACTCGTTTGCCTTCAACTATCGTTCATAGAGTCTGTTGTAATTATACTTGTAAATCTTTGGCATGGGTCACTCGAACAAGTACGCCCACGTATACTTAAACTTTCCCTAGTCTCCTTTGTAAAGCTTGCATTGGAGTGTTTTGTGATATTTTCTTCTATTTTTCACATGCGTAGATACTTGAAAGCATTCGAAAATGCTTTATTACATGCGTTCATCGGGTCTTTATATGTTATTATAACTCGTGGCACCGTAGACTTGTGCAACATATTTATTAGTCTGTTAGCACCTATTCAAAGTTGTCCTATTCTTTGCTTACAAACCCATGAGCAACACAAAATGACTGGTTTGTTGAGGTCATACCAATAATTTAAACAAATGAAAGTTTGTATGTCGCTTCGCTCATCAACACATGTAGGAATGCACACCATGTATCATATGATTTTTGAATGACAACAGAAGGTTGGAGACCCATTTGTAAGAACAGAGGATGTAGCCGACGATAAGCGAGCAGGGATCCATCTAGAACAAGCTTCAGGCATACCGGTGTGCATAATATGGTTTGAACCAAAAATCACTGTGACGTCACGAACCAAGTCATAACCGTTTAAGTTCAGGGCTTTGTTCCAACCATACCCACACCCATACCCATAGCTAGGGATGGTCATTGGTTCGGTTTTCAGTCCATCCGGCTTGGGATTTTATGCGGTCAAAACCCACACCTGGGGTTTTAACTTTGAACCAAGCATCATCTTGAACCAGACCAAATGCCTTTTGTGGAAGTGGTTGTTAGTTGCCACTACCCTCAGTGGCTTCAAAACCTATACTTATGAATTCCTTTATTGAAAACTAAATAGAAAAAAGCTCACAAACCCAAGTCATTTTGCTCACTAAACAAACAACCAAACACCATTTCACAAAACCATCACATCTATTATGCAGCAATAGTGAGCACCTTCTTGCTGCTTCCTCTTTTCTTCCTAAACAGCAGCTTCCTCAGCAGCTCGGCGCCTTTACCCCGCTTCTTACTAGGTACAATAGCCAAAGCCCCGGGTCCAACACGTGACTTGCAGCTGCCGACACGAACAACAGGCATTGGCACTTTCTTCTCTGTGGCGGTTATAATCTCCTTGGTCTTGGGGGAGCTTAGAAGATCATCCATGTCAGCACCGTCCTCTGCCACAATGCGGTCACGTAAAGAGGAACGTCGACTTGACTTCTTATTAGTAGTCAACTCTGCTGACTCTGGTGCTGGTGCTGGTGGTGTTAGTGCTTTCAACTGGCGGCCGATGCTGAATATGGTTTCTTGACACTCCGCCAATTTTGCAGAAGCTGTTGTTATTTCCCATCCCTGCAAAAGTTTTCATAATTGAAATCTCTTGGTATTATCTGTAACTGATCAAACATGTAAAAAAAAAAAGAAGAAATAAAGCTACAAAAGGAAACGAATCAAACAGATTGCTAGCTGCTTACACTATATTTGTATTCTTTATGCATACGACCTCCAACATAGTCACGATATAGTTTATTTACTTATATTTAGCGTATCAGTTATATATAATATAGTATATTGACCAAAACGAATTTTGAGTCGCACGCCCATATTTATTTCTTTTTCGAGAAGAGTAATGTTGCTTACAGTTTGGACCAGCTTTGCATCTTGCTCAACATCTGCATTTGCCACATCTTTATCAGCCACACTGCACATTACATCTTCAAAAAATTAGACCAGATTTCAAATTTTACAAAATTATTTAAAAAAATTAAAATTGAAAGCTAACAGCATGTACCTTGCTAGTTGGAGTTGTAGATCAAGACATGTTGATTCTAGTTCTTCACAGCAATGACTTCTATCTTCTAATTCCACTTTGAGAGCTGATATATTCTGATTTGCTTCATTTATTTGAACTTTAGCAACAGAAAGTTTATGATCAAGTTCCTCATTGACCAACTTTTGGTTCTCCAGTTGGTCCTCAATCATCACCTTTGACTTTTTCAGGTCTTCCAGTTTGGTTTTCAGGCTTGTTTCAGTATCAGGAGATTTCCATGTGATATAACCACTAACAGTATCTGAATCGTGCTGACATCGTAAACCTGTTTTAATTTCCTCCAAGATTTCATCAAAACCTTTTTTTGAAACATGGGTTTGCTCAATAATCGCTTTTAGAATACTTTGTAACCAACCGTGGTCTTCATCGGATGGATTGATGATGTTGCCTTGTGTAACAGGAACTAATTCCTTGCCTACAGAATCAAGATTACTTGCATCTGAAGAAACAATTGCTAATTTCTCCATCTCAACAAAATCATCCATCAAACTCATTTCTGAATCTCCTGCTATCGTGCGCCTACTCGCACCATTACCATGGCTTTCATCACACCTGATCACTTGAGCAAATTCGGCTTCCAAAAGACGAATTTCATCTTCTTTACTATGCAGTTTTTCTTTCAAAATCTTGTTCTCTTCTTCCACTTCACATAACCGATTTATCATGAAAATTGTCCGCTTATCATTAGATCCAGTGATCTGTTTTTTCACCAATGACCGAAGTTTCTGACATTCAGCATCTAACTTCACTACTCGTTTCAAACTTTCTTGGTTCTGCCTGTTGGCCACATCAGCACATCGGGCTCTTATCTCAAGTTCTCTTTCAAGAACATGATATTCATATTTCAAAATATCATTTTCCTTTTCAGCAGAATCAAGCCTTGAAATCAACTCATTGAATCCCACTGTTGCTTGTGACATTTGATGACTAACATCTTCAATCAGTTCTTCTTTCATTAGAAGAGCATTAGCCAGTTGAGCATTTTCAACTGTCAAATTCGCAAGCTTTTTACTCGTTTCTACGAACTTTTCTTCTAATCTCTTATGTGCCCTTTTGAGTTCATCCACAGCTTCACTCACCTTTTGATCTTGTTCCTCTTTTAAAGAACTTAATTGCTGGCGGCAATCTTTTAACGCAGTGTTTAAGTTAACTAATCTGTCATTAGCCTCTGCTTTCTGCAGCACTGCTGCTTCGAGTTCTTGATTTTGCAAAGCCATTTCTGCAACCGCCTTCTCCTTATCTTAAATAACAATAAGATACACAAACAACAAAACATTTAAATTCAGTTGAAAACAGCAAGATGATACTTAGAACACTAAACTAGAAGGTATAATGATCACCTGCAATGGCTTCGTGTGCCGCTTTTGCGTGTTCAGCTATGAGATTATCTTTGGCATTGCATTCACAGAGAAGAGAAGCTACCTTTTCATGGAGGTTTTTCACAGTCCTCTCTAAAGCTGCTTCTTTGTCATACTGAAGTCTCTGTTGTATAAATTGAGCATGTTTAATGTACTAGTGGGTAATTTAACGACTAATAATGACTGACTTTTTAAAACTCTCTAAAAGTTATTGAGCATCTGCAATGCTATGGACAAAACATTGTCCATATCATTGTCACGTCAGTTTTTAGATATCATTGTAATCCATTTGTCCATGCATATAATTTCTGTTGGGTCCCACTTCTTACATTAATATTTCACACAATTTTCATTGTTTGGGGTTTCTTTTTCATCCCTGGTCGTCTGTCCACAAGGATTTTCATCAAGGATGAAACCAATACAATGGGTTGTGTGTCATGATCCTTAGGGGGGATACCACGTCCATCCTTGGAACCCCCATTGCAGGTGCTGAAGCATCATCTACTATTTTATTTATCAAGTTCAATTCTTTAACAGTTATATGGCTATTTGTTAAAAAAGTTGTCATCATGTACAGCCGTAAAAACATAATTAATTGCAAAATAGGTTGGTTAAGATGATATTTGGCAGGTATGATGGTTGGTATTCATCAATTGTTAGAAACAAACAGAACCGTCTAAACCAAAGCAAGTTGGCCAGTTTAATGGTTCGTTTTAATTATTATTTATGTATTTTAATATTTTTGGAATATGTAGCAATGTATATATACTATCATCACGAACTATCTTTATCATTTATAGAATATAAATACAACCTAATGATTTTGATATAAAAAAATACGTTCAAACCGCCAAAACCAAATAATTAAACCGGCAAACTCACCCAACCCAACAGAGTAGGTTTGTTTTTCCCTAGAACCGTAGTTAGTGGCTTGGTCCAAAACTTTCATCAAAGCCGGCCAAACCAGACAGTGAGCAACCGAAGTTCTTTATACATTTAGATTTTATAATTCATCGGGCGCCATCTTGCAAATTATAATATGTTTTCTTTACTTTCTTTTTTGCAATATGTTACTTTTGTTAAGATTTAATTTAAATTTACTAATCAAATGAACAAAATAAGTGAGTAAAACAATAAAAGGAGTTGGTACATATTTACTTTTAACTGCAAACAAATAGGTATAATAATTCCTTCCCCTTCAGTCACTTATTCCTCCAGGCTCCATCTGCCCCACCCAACCACCAACCGCTTCTCACACCTCCCTCTTCCACCACTCTCCACCACTACTACTCATGCTCCCAAACCATCTTCCACCTGCCCACTCATCACCACCACTCACACAATCTTTAAATTATGATTCTGAATAAAAAATTATTTTTTATACTCTTTCTTTCTTTCTTTTTTATGCACGTTCTCAACGGCTAATTGGATCACTGACGGACTATTCACCGTTGGCCCATCTGATCATCTCCACTACTCAAATACAGAACCTCAGTCCAAATCTAAGACCACCCTCGGGAGTGAACCTATAGGTGAGAAGACCCTTGTCTCAACCTCTAACCTACTTATTTTTCATTTGTCCCATGTGAAACTTGAACCCAACCTCTAACCTGCTTGAACCCAATACTTGGTGTTATTCTCTTTCTAACTCTCTAGTTAACTTAATTTCTCTACGAATACCAAATTTTTTCTTTGTTTTTATTTGACTAATTCCGATTGGACAAAACATTTAAGGTGGTCAACTTGGTCATGTGAAGAACAGGTTAACCCTCTGTATTATTCAAGAAATAATCAGTGAAGTTATTACACTAAAATGAAGTAAATGAGCTACTAGAATACCTCTGCTTCAATTTCAGCTTCACTGTTTGAATCAGTACACTTCTGGGCAGATCTTTTCCTCCAAAGCCATGTTTTCTGGTCCATGATCTTCTGCTCTATTCACAATAATCCCACACGCATCAACTAAACACAAAACTGTAGGCAAGAAAAATAAAAATAGAAAACAATGTAAGGATCTCTAAAACCTTGGTGATTTACCAAAAAAAAGTGGAATTCTAACTTAAAGCCAAAAAATTTACTAGAAAAATATAAAGTAAGTAAAGAAAAAGAACACATGTTTAAAGAAGTCATTTTTGTCCCCACTGCATGCATATATATTTATTTATACAAAACATGTCGTAATTTGTCAACATAATATCACTTGATTTTACCTCTACCCTATTTTTTTCTAATTATGTATTATTTAAAGACTAATCTTTGTACCACATTCCATACTTCCCCTTCCAGAAAGGGATTTGTATTACATATTGAGAAAATCAAACGATGTTAAAATAAACAATAAAACAAAAAAAAAAAACTCATGAAAGAACAAAGCTAGAATGCAAAAAATTCTCCAAATTGTACAAAATATTGGATCTTGTGGAGGACTTTAAAGTAACCTTCAAGACTCCAGATCCAGAGGCTTTTTTCTTTTAGAATTCTCCAAATTGTACAAAATATTGGATCTTGTGGAGGACTTTAAAGCACTCATAATAATCTTTACATGAGTAACCTTCAAGACTCCAGATCCAGAGGCTTTTTTCTTTTAGAATGTGCCAAGGGGGTAGGGACTGCCTCATAACTATCAATTAAAGAAATATTAAATTAAAGTAATACAAAAGAAATGCTTCATACAATCTCTCTCAACAAAAAAATTGCTCTGTAAGTCCACATTTCTAACTCCTCTCAGAGCCTCAGACCATTTCAACAACACTTAATTACCACATTTTGAGACATCCAAATGCTAAAACTCCTAAATGAACACCATAATCATCGTCAAAAAAAAACCAAAATGGCAAAACAAACACAAAGTTAACGACCCACAAATCTTTCAAACGTGAGAAAGCAGTACATTATCTTAAATTCTTCACAAGTTCTCAATAATCTTGCAAACCTATGAGTGAAAAAGTTGACTGCTTTACAACAAAACAAAACACCAACAAAAACTAACCTGATTGAGTGATCAAATCCACCTCAAACCCTCAAAAACATCGTGATTTCACCAACAAACAACCACAAACATCAACGATCAAACTTCAAACCCAAATGTTCATTGAGGAATTTCATCAAACAGGTTGAATGCAGCAGAGAAATCACATCATTTTGGCAAGAAACTAACTGAGACAAACCCACCGACAGGCGACAGATGAAATGTTTGATGGAAAATTAAGAACAGTGGTGTGGGGGAAGAAAGTGGGGGTGATTGAGTGGGAAAATATGAGTGTGGGCATAGCTAAAAGAGAGAAAAAGATAAAGGGTCGCAAAAACAAAAGTCATCGCATGGTACAGTAGAGTGTCGCAGAGTCTCGAGTGAGACCAGTGGTTGGCTTTGCGACATGAACGTTGCCCAACTCTGAGACCGTTGTCTAGTAAGTTTAGTGTAATATTATGAACGAAATGATTTTGTGTACTTTGAATAAGTTAATCTTACAAATTGCTTACTCTTTTTGGGTAGTAGCAACGAAAGTTTACCCTTTTGTGTAATGAGAAGACTAGTGGGAAAAACTCGTGCGATAGTAAGTGTTAAGATTTTGTAAGGTTTATGGGTTGTTTGACAACATCTGATTGAATAAGTGCTGAACCAGTAAGATGTCTGAACCAGTAAGATGTTTAAACCAATAAGTGTGTTTGGTTGTAAAAGAAAAATTAATAAAATAAAACAAAATAAAAACAACACCCCTCAAACACCCCCTTCATTCACCTGCATCTTCTCCCTCACCCCACAACCTCCAACCCCTAAACCCTAGACCCACCACCACCCCCGTGAACCACCGTCGCAAACCACCGTCGCGAACAACCACCGTGAACCACGTCACGAACCACCACCGTGAGGTATGTTTGGTCATCTTCCTCAACCGCCGTCGCGAACCACCATCGTGAGGTATGTTTGGTCATCTTCTTCCTCAACCACCGTCGCGAACCACCACTGTGAACCACGTCTGACTCGGGTCAGATGTGGGTTTAGATCTGACCGAATAAGGGGTTTGGTCAGACCTATTCTCCGGTAAGATGCAAGCAACCAAACAAGACACGTCTGACCGAGTCAGACGTGCACGTCTGACCGGGGTCGGTCAGACCCAACCAAACAGCCCCTTAGTCCGGCAACTTGTATGTTCATACTAACTTTACTAATTTGTGTATTGTACGGATTGAATAAATATAATATTAAATACAAAGAAAATTTATTAATTATAAAACGATATACTAAGATAAAATATGATTAAAATTACGTATGAGTAAATTTATAAATAAAAACAATGGTATCAACTTTTTAAACTTTTGTTTTTAAACTTTTTTGGGTTTTTTTAATATACATTTTGTTTCAAAACAAAACATTTTAAAAAATATCATTTTAATAAATTTTCTTGTTACCACTCCTAGTTTTAATTATTTTTTGTTTATAAAAATTTTACCTTTTAAAATATCAATTTTAAATATATTGTATGTTTAAAGAAAGTTTAATGTTTTAGAAAAAAATTTTATAAAAATTCAATTTTTTGGAAATAACATTAATAAATAGTTCTTTCTTATTTATTGAAAATTTATTTGTAATCTAAAAACATAAATAATATTATTAGTAATAAATGTAAGAATAAATTACTATTTGCATCCCTGATATTTTTCAAAATTAACTAGTTGTATCCCTAAAATTTAAAATCATTACTATGCCCCCTGACTTTTTATTTTTTCATTCATTTGAATCCTGAATGCTAACGCAATTATATTTTATGTTAAATATTTTATGAAATGACAAAAGTGCCATTCATCTTCATCTTCACCTTCATCAAACACCTCCCACCAAACACACACACACCCACTATCTCTCTCATCTCTCCATCACCACCACTATCACACCCAACCATCAGGTTTCAACGGTTGCGTTTCGTCGTCGATATAGAGTCAATCATCATTCGACAAACTGAACGATGATCGGAGGAAGACGACGGCGAACGGTGGCTCCGGTAAAAGGTTTGAAGTTTGTTGTGTTGATATGAGTTCTGTTGTTGCTTTAGATCCATATAAGATCTTGAGGATTCATTGTGGTGCCTCTGAATCGGAGGTCAAGAAAGCTTTCAGACACCTTGCTTTGAAGGTAATATGTATGAAGGCAACGAATCGGTCGAATCAACTGCATCAAAGATCGAATCCCTCACGTAACCGCAACCCTAACCAACGTCGATTTGGCATGCCGGAGCCCTCCGCCGTCGTTAAGGAGCACTCCGACTCTCGCTCTTCCTCCACACCACCAGCCGCCCCAAAGGGGTTCCACTAAGTCAACTCAACCTCGCCTCGTCGGTTAACAACATCAAATCGGTGTACAAACTCACTGAGTCAGATTCTACAGTGATTGTCCTCCCTTTGTTCCACGTTCACGACCTCCTCGCCGGACTTCTAAGCTCCTTCTCCGCCGGTGCCGCCGTGACACTACCGTCCGTCGGCTGCTTCTCCGCCACTAGCTTCTGGTCAAACATTACAAAGTTTAGTCTATTACCCTTGTTGTGGAATGGTGATGAAATCTAGGGTTTGTGTGTGTGTGTGTGTGTGACATTGAGAGTATGTGTGTGTGTGTGTGTGTATGTGTATGTTTGGTGGTGATGTTGGCGGTTCCGGTTTTGGTGATGGCGGTTCCGGTGGTGGTGATGATTGACTGTGGTAGTGGTGGTGATGGAGAGATGAGAGAGATAATGTGTGTGTATTTGTGTTTGGTGAGATGAAGATAAAGAATCTTTTTTATTTTTTAAATTTTGAAGGGTAGTTTAGTCTTTTTAAAAAAAATCTAACAAAATACTAACGGTGTTAGTATTCAGGAAGCAAATGGATAAAAAAGTGAAAAGTCAGGGGACATAGTGATGATTTTAAACTTTAATGATGCAACTAGTTATTTTTAGAAAGGTCAGGAATGCAAATAATATTTACTCTAAATGTAATTATTTAATAGGATAGAGAAGCGAAAAATTTTGATGAGGAGGAATATGATAGTGCCACATGTCCCCCTTAATTACTCGTTGTTAGAATAAGAAGATTCACCAAGTGGAATAAAATTATTGTTAAATATTGATGATAATAAGCATGTCAAAATGTGAATTTAGGATTTTATAAGACTGAACATCTTAAGGGTTGTAAGACGAAAACAAAAAATGACTATAAAAAGGAAAAAAGTAGTTTGACCATATATACATTTGTGATTCGATTACTTGTATGTTACTACGTACAACTCTGTGTTTCATTCAGTTTACACTCAAACGTAGATAAAAATAAACACGTCGTAATAGTATATTCAAATTTTATAAAATATATTGTTTAAAAGTTATATGAGAAAAATAAAATGAAAACAACAAACTATGTGTAGGCCAAGTGTCAAATTTTAGTTGGGAAAAAATTAAAAAAAAAATAAAAAATATAAGTTTTAAATGGTAAGTTTACTTAAAATTAAAAGGCATATTGTAACATTCATGAGAGGCATAATGTAAATTTAATAAGAGTGGAGTGGACATAGTTTTACCAACTCTCATGAGCCTTTAACTCACCCATTCAAAATGTGTCCATCTCATTTGAACTTTTAATAATTTTTAATGAGACATTTCTTTTTCAATTCACTTAAATAATTGATATTTGAAAACATTAAAGAATGAGAAAATACGTAATATACTAAAATTAGTTACTAGTCAGAGATGTTCAAATTTGATGAACTTGCAACGTGTTTCATAAAATAATATCGAAGTCTAAAATGTGCATTTGATCATGCAGATCTTGAATGATATTGTTGTCAACAACTTCATTGGTCAGCGGATAATTTATGTACAGTGGTGAGATTGTATTTTCTTTATCTTTTAAGATCACAATATGCATGGGTACATCACATCTTTTAACTTCACGTAGTTCATTTAGTCGATTGATCTTACCAACTATTAGATCTAGAGCTTTAATTGAAAGATTACCTCGTAACAAAGCTAACAATGGTAGATTGTGTTGACCCACTCAAATGATTAGGCTTATTTAATAACATTCCTTTGTAGATATTTTTGCCCTTTTTTTATGATTCGATGGACGGTACCCACAAATTTATCAAACGTATAGTAAGTTGCATTAAAGTGTTTATTTAAAAATCGTATGCTGCTTTTTACTATGTTGGTTGTACGATTTCCAATATTTTGGCTTTTATCACTCCATGCTAACACCAACATTTCTTTATATGTTGCCGGACAATCAAAAGTCAAATTACCAAGTGCTCCATAAAAATTAAATTAGAATGGTTAAATGTTATATAAACAAGACAAAAAAAAGTGTTTGAAGAATAAGAGTTTACTTGGATACTTTCCCATCAAACATCGATATATTTAGTTTTAATTGTCCTCCAACGTCTCGGGCGTGGGAGACTTGGTTGATATCTTCCGCATATGTTCAAGAGCGTCTCACTATTCTTGCAAAGCTTTGCTTTGCTTGCGGGTTTTAGTGATATTTTAAAAATAATGTTAACTGCATAGTAATTAGGCAGCGCTCAAAAGTATTTCATAACATGCATTTATGATAGTCAGGTCTCTGTTAGTTACTATAAAATGTGGATATATACGCCTATCCAATGTATCTTATAGCTTCTTTAGCTAATTAGCTCCCAAGTGAAGTTTGCCTACCTGTCATTAGTTGTAAACACAAAAGTGATACAAAATGCCTTGCTAGTCGAAGTCAAACCAAAAACCAAAACAAATTACATTGTTGTACATGTTTGTTTTGTAAGTCAGGTATATTAACAACATATGCAAGAATGCATGCCATAGCTTGAACAATGATGAATAAAGAATAACTCCTCCATAGTAATAGTGGAAGTATTTTTCCGATGGTCATAAATATAACCACCAGAATGCAATAGTGAGAAAAGCATAGACACTCGATTCGTTCTAATTTGGTTATCTTTACGTATCTTAAAGTGTGCACCGTATATGGTTCTAAGGAAGACCATATTGTCAAGGTTTTGGTTCCTTATTATCGATAGGATGTTACATGGCTTCATATACCGATTTATAAGCTCCTCCATCAAATTGTATTCATTATGGAAAAATCTCACTATGAATTATGCCCCTTCAGATGTTGAGCAATTAGATGGTTATGCTCACCACATGTATCTGTGGGGTCGAACAATCATACTCCTTGACTTATTTCCCCACCAACTGAGATAGACAATTCGTTCTTTCGTTGCCACAAGGTCTAACTTTCGCTATTCTCTTGCAGTCACCATCATAATTACATTTAAAATAAAAACTTTAATCACCTGATTACTTGTGTTTTTCTTCAATCATTGGGTGATTTTGACGTGACCAACCTCACGTCCTATGATAACAACCTGATTCATCAAGTACTAGAGATATGAAAACCTAATTAAATTATCTTATCATTAATAATGATGTGCATGGTTAGACTTCTAAAAACATAGTGACAAACAAGTAAAGAATGTTATACATGATCAATGGAAAGTGATGATATATGGCTAGATGATTCACCGCTTAATGTCAGATAATTGTCAACTCAACATCACTAACGAGTTTTATGAAAAATTTTGCTAATACGTATCATGAATAAGTGAATAAATGAAGGAGATGAAATAATTGGATTAAAAAAAAATAAGAAACACATAAATTTTGATAGGATTTTTCACCACGACAAATAATTTACGAATCTTATGACAAGCATAAAGAAGAATTATCCCCATGTCAAATAATTGACGTGTAAAATAAGAAAGCTTACAAATTGTATAGATTTATGAGTTGTATAGCTAACATGGTAAATCTTTCATATAAGATTTACGAATAGTATATGACAAGAATTGACTGATGTGATTAGTTGCGTCTTTGCGGAAAGGATGTGACAACACAAATCATATGGGTTTATATCAGTGACAGATTCAGAAATTTATAATAGGGGTTAGAAATTATGGCTATCGTAATATAATATATTTTTTCGGTTCAGAGCGGGTCGGGTTCGGTCCATAGCCGAATAGCATCGTTAAGACAGTTCCCAAATTATTGTGTTTGCATATTTATATAAAAAAAATGTATTTGAAACAATTATACTCATAAAAAAAATAATATATGATGCTTGAAACAATTATATTGATAAAATTGATGATATCTGATTTGTTTGAAGCAATTATACTCCTTGTAAAAACGGTTCCCAAACTCCAGCAAGTTTGAGAATAATGTTGGCCGGTAAATATAAAATTTCTTCTCATATCTTGAAATCAATATAATTTTAATTTGTTTTATCATCAAAAACATTTATCTCCATTTACTTTTCTTTTTTTTCTTTCTATTTACTCCTTGATTATATGAGGGTATACTCGGGTATAGACCTGATTAGTGAGAAAATTGGTTCATTTTACTCTCGAAAGATCACCGGACACCTCGGACCATATTGTAGTTTCGCCCCCGATAATATTTGAGACAATCTTGCCCTTTCTTCGGTTTCAAAAGTTTACGGGGGATGTTTGCAAAATTTCATATGGGGTGTTTGAGTTTTTCACGTATACAAAACACTGGATATTTTTTAAGGTGGGCGGCTGACCCCCCTTCTTATATTCTAGGTCCGCCCTTGGTTTATATAACTTCGTATGCAATGTTTTGAGAACCAGACTGGACAATAAATTGATTATCTTACTGGTCCACTGGTAGGATCGGATTTAAGAACAACGTAATATTCTAATTAATATAAGAGTTAAAATTATATACATTTATAATATTAGAAGCATATATCGTATAATATATATATAAGAACCATACTAATATATACAATCGATAATAAGTTTAGATTTAATACAATCTGATAAAATGTATAATAGTGCATTTATATATCATAGTTCCAAATTTATCAAAATAAATGTCAAGATTGTTAAAGCTTATAAAATTTTAAAAGCAGGCCGTGACTTCTTTTTTTTTAACGGTTAACGAATATTTTAAGACCAATCACCCAGGTAAACTCATTGGCAAAATGTCACTCACACCCACGAACATAGACATCGCTGGTGACCTGACCCCGCCCACCATTCCAAAGGAAAAACTCACCACCCAAAGGCCCGCTGTGATAAAACACATGGGTTACTTGGGGCATATTGTATCAAATGAGACTTAAACTTATAATCTCCATTTTAAAAAATTATAAAATACATTCTTTCAAACCGATTGATCTAATGCTCATTGACCATAACTTTTAATCCTACTCATAACAAAATTTCTAGAATTTAATTTTGCTCTTTCATGTAAACTCAGTTTGTCTCACAAAATTTCGATTCAACCCAAGACCTAGGTTACTCGTTTAGCCACTTGACCAGCATGAACCGGCTATCCTATTTGATCTTTGAAACACTATCGTATGTATGCAGAATGAAGGTGTGTACCAATATAAAGGTGTGTGGACCAATATAAGAGCATTCACAATTCATCCCTTATCATCATCCTTATAACTACATTAAGCATTATTATTTTTTCTCTTTCTTTTTCAATCAAATAATATTTTTACATACTTTTGTCATTATCTTTTCTTTTTCATCCACTCGCAACCACTTTCTAAAATATTAAAAAATATATGGGGGTTGTATCGTGTTTTCCCATTAGAAAACACGGTACAATCCTCATACATTTTCTATCTCTTTTACTCAATCACTCACAACCATCCTCTATAATATATAGCATCCACTCACATAAAAATAGAGAAAGGACTGTGAATACTCTAAGAGCATTCACAGTATGTTTCTCATTTTGATGTGAGTGTGTGTTTTATATTATGTATAATAGTTGTGAGTGAATGAGATAAAATTTATGGGGATTATACTATGATTTTCTATATTTGGAGAAATATGGTACAACCCTCATAAATTTTTTTAACATTTTTAAAAGTGGTTGTGAGTAGATGAGAGGGAAAATGTAATGATAAAGATATAAAAAAAATGTTATTTAGGTGAAAGAGAAAATAAAAAATAGTATTTTTAGTGTAAATATAAGGATGGAGATGAATAAGCTAGTGTGAATGCTTTAAGTACCTTAAATTAGTCACTAGATTGTTAAAAGAAATGATAATAAGTGAGATACTCATGACATGTAAATACGAGGGATGTTATGGGTTCAAATTTCACTCTGAGCAATATGCCTAGAGTTGGGCCAGTAGATTTTCCCAGCAGTAAGTTTCCTCCTGAGAGGATTAAGAATACGGTCTTAATTCGACATGAATAGATGGACCTGATTAAAATAACATTTATACTTCGAAATAAGATCACACGTTTACCTTTAAAAGAAAGTGGGAGTGGTGACAAAAAGAGAGAGGGGACAACTAGTGCCGCTACGTGTCAGTTGTCGCCATGGAGCTTGAGTATCTATTATTTCCCTTCAAACAAAGGTGTTTTTGTATCCTTTTTTTCAACAAATACAACAAATTTAAACGACTACTATCTTAAAATCCTTATAAACTTAATTTTAAATAGTATAACTCTATTTATATTTATGTAACCAATATGTAAAGGTTGGACCAGTGAATTGTTATTAAAGCATATGTCATGTAGGCTTTGTTAATAAATTGATGAATTCTTTATACATTTTTAATTTTGTCTTTGGGTAAACGTGATGCTCCTAGTAAGCCCACCTGCCCATCGGTATCAAACTATCCTCACATGAACGTACACAACCTGTGATTCACCGTCTTTTTTACGGCACCTACAGAGATGGAGTAATGTTCCAACCAATACCTTTGCGGTACTTCTTGTCTCACTCCAGATACCCTTAATAAACATATCTAGCATGATCAAATGTCCCGATCTTTTCTATCAATTAAACTATTAACTCTCTATAATAAATATATACAAATATACAAAACTTGTATAAAACTGTAATGTAGCATTGTAGCATATGGGAACTGATCTAGTACATCATAATTTTATGAATGCTTATGGTATACTATTAATATTATGTGAAAATATACAATTATTAAATTAAATACACTATCCCCTTTTATTAATCAATTTCACTATTAATATACAAAACTCTAACATTATTTTTATTTAAATAGGACTATAGTAAATTAAATACCGTTTTAAACACTATATCAAAAAAGAAATTGGTACTAAAATTTTATGAGTATTTAGGTTTTATTGATCAAATTTCTTATAAATATCTATAGAAGCCTATAAGCTTTTATTTTATTTTATTTTATTTTATTTTCACTTGATGAAATATCATTTCTTTATGTCAAAATCGAGGGAATCCGTCATATGAGCTTTTATAAGTTGAAGCAGTCAAAAGAGAAACAGAAAGAGAAAGGAATGAAGTTGAGATTAGAGAGAGGAGCCTACAGAATCATGACCTTTGAATTTTCCCATCTTCTTTTGCATAGCAATGGAATCTAAAATGCCTACCTTCACAAAATTGCGAAATTGCCACTGAGAGTAGTAAAGACAGACAAGAGGATAATACGAAGAGACCAAAGAGATGAGGTTTTTCCAAAGAAAAAATAATAATCCAAAAAAGGATTATATGATGGGAGAAAGAGGGTTGTTTTCGAACGTTTTTAATGTTGCTTTTAGTTGTGAGAGGGTGTGGGTGATGTGTCGGTGTTTTTAAAGCTTCTCATTATAAATTAGGTTATAATCTCGTGTATAACACCGGTTAAATAAAAAAATACTTAATAGTTATTAGGAATCGTAAAACGTTAAACATAAAAATATTTTGATTGGCTGATAAAATGTTTCTATTATTTTTAAAACGTTAAATATAAACTAGGTTATAACCTCGTGTAACACACCCGTTATAAATTCCCTCTCAATATTTAGTATTTGTTAGTTTGACTAATCATGACATATAAATTGGAACTTTAAGGATATCCGGTTTTTATTTTCTTAATAGGAAGGTATCGATATTTTCGAGACCAGATATCGAACCAAATGCCTTACCAATCTGTCGATTCATTAGCCGGACCAGATTTTAAAATCAGACGTCTTAAGTAAGTAGAAATTAGACATATAAATATATAACGGGTTCAAAATAAAATATAGCAATACATTATTTTATGTATGGGTTTACGATATTAGTAAACTATGAAGTCTTAAATAAAAAGATATGAAGTTTGAGGAAATAAAAAATCATTAAAATAGGTGAAGGAAAAAGATAAAAAAGAAAAGGAGAAGAAAAAAAGAAACCTGGCTCGACCATCAGATCTGATTTCAAGTTTGACCGGTAGCCGAAGGTTCAAACAAAACCAATTCAACCATATAGAACTAGACTGGTTATAAGGTTTGATTTCAGGTTTGACCAGTTGTGACATTTCGTGTAATTGTTAAGTTGTTGGTAATTCCGTTATCTCTTATAAGGGCTTGTTAAATCATTAACACACGAAGGTTCATTTGTAATTTATTAATCTTGATCTTATTGGAACTTAAAAATTATTATAAATTGTTTTATTATTAAGTAATTAAGTTAAAAATATATATATATAATAATAATAATAATGTTAATAATAATAACAATAATAATAATAATGATAATAATAATAGTAATAATAAGCTTAATAGTGTAAAATTTAATAACTTGGGCATGAAATAATAAAAGTAAAACCGCAGGGACCCAAACTGTAAAATTTATTTAAAAACCAAAACTTTGGGTTAAAAAGGTTAAAAGATAAATCACAGGGAACAAAATGTAACTTTTTTAAAACACCCAAACCCCACCTTTTTCCCGGCCACATTTCCGGCAAGACTCCGGCGCGGCATCGGCGACCATCAAAACACCACAAAACATTTCTTCTAATCTTCCAAAATCGTTGGTGAACCCGTTTCGAACCGTTAACCCCATTCAATTGAATCAGAAAGTCGAATTGACTCGAAACCGAACATCTCATTCAAAATTGATCCGTTTCTTCACAATAATCAACCCAATTGATTAAATTAAAAGCCTGAAAATGATCATCTAATCAATTCGAAATCAAAAGCATTCATTTTCGGTAGTAAAATCGATTAATTATACAAGAACTGTATCATAACCCCGATTGAATGCGTCGACATCGTGGGGGTCGAAACCGATGAAATTGAACTTATATAAACGGGGCGAAACCATCAACGAAACCCTATGATGCTTTCTGAAACATCAATTTGGTAAAACCATCACGAATCTACGTCTGATTGATTTGAACCTGCCGCGACACTCTCCTAACAACCATTTTCGATTACAACATCAATCCAGGTAATTGGTTACATGAATACTCGTGGTTTGATGTGGGAAATCAAAGCCCCATGCTTAATTTGGGTAACAACAACAAGGTTGGGCTCGATTGATCATCAAACAAACTAGGGTTCATATGCGAATTGGGGGATTTAACCGGGTAAAGCTTTCATTGTTTGATTTGTGTTATAAGACACATGTTAGGGCTGTAGCCCACCGGTTAACACTCAATGGTGATAGGCAGAGGGCCGGGTTCGAACCCGAGCCCCAGCATTTGTATTTTTTTAAATATTTTCTTTAAATAATAAATTACTGAAAATATCTAAATATTATTATTAGTCTTATAAAAATCATTTTTAATCAGAAATTAATTAAAATTATTTTCTTTTAAATTTTCTTAGAAATTCAATTAATAAATCCTTATTCTTTTATTTTAAAAATTATAAAAATTGTTACAAAATACAAATTATTAATAATTTTAAATTGTAATGAATCTCCTTTAATTTCCAAGAATTTTAATTTAATAAATTCTTTTTTTTTTATATAAAATATATTTACAAATTTAATTAAACATATTTAAAAGTAAATAAATATATATATGTACATATTTAAAATATGCATCTATTATGAATTATTTTAATCAATTAAATCTACAAATTTACTACTTTATCAAATAGTAAATAATAATCTTTTGATAATAAAAGTTTAACTTTTATTAATGGTTTTAATCATTAAAATTCTTATTTAATTATTCAAATATTAATAATAAATTGTATCTAGCTTATAATTTAAAATCATGGGTTAAATGATTTATAAATAACATCGTTACAATTGTTATCCAAAAATCACAAATTTAAACCGTAGACTCCCATGTACCGTTAACATTATAATTATGATTAACTTAATGCGTCGTTCTTTAGGTTGAACTTTAACAAATCTTCGGCGTTTAATACAAAACTTCTTATTTGTTCATCTTTATAATCCATGTGAATTTTCCATACCTCATTTTATATTATTTCACACTTTTAGGGTGAAACATGTTAACCTTACTATAAACACACTTGTAAATACGTTTTACTCTTGTAACACTTGTGCAATTCATCTTATTTTGTCATGGTTATTTGGACTCTTGTAATTATCATATGATAACACTTGTAAGATACAATCATTAACTATTGCTAGCCTAGCGACGTCATAGATCTATGGGACTGACAAGCCTATTTGGTGCTAAAGCCGAGGTTATTTCCGGTTCCTAGTGACGTATTCTTGATCACTATGGGAACCAAGTACACTTAGCTAATCGTATAATCATGTTGTGGCCATATTTGTCGAGGTTTGATTGCTACATTTGTTTATCCATTTATTATTACATTATTCTATAACCTATGACATGAATTTCCAACTTATTATTATATATATATATATATGTATTGTTCAACCTATAAAAACTCACCAACATTATATGTTGACATTATTTTTAACATGTTTCAGGAAATGATCCCGCTTAATTATTCATGAAGACTTGAACACATCTAGGATTGGACCTAGAGAATAATAAAAATGACATATTTTGTCACATGATGCTATTTGAATTCTTGTTATATTGGTTGTTTGAAACTTATGTTTTTCATTTATGTATGTCATGAAACTTGGAATTTAATAATATTTACACATTGAAATAGCGTTGTGTGGCATGAACAGTCTTAACCCTCACATCTCAACGTTTCCGCCGTTAAGGTTGGGGTGTGACAGATTGGTATCAGATCCCATAACTATAGGGATGTAGGTTATTAGAAATGGTGGCCTAGACTATGGTTAACCTAGGGACCCCTTTTCATGAATATTTGTTATAATCTTGTAAGCTTGTTTATATGTCTATTACATGATGTTACATGTTGCATGATAAATCCTTTATGTGCTATTTGATTATATTTAGAAAATGGTGCCTAGGAGTATGACTTGAATCTTGTATACCCCAACTTCCTAATCCTCTTCGTATGCCTTTAAGTTCTACGGTGTCTAATCTCTCCTAAAACTTATTCTCGACTACGTGTGGAATTGTACGCATGTTATCGAGTGGCTACAACACTTTAGACGTTATGTCAAAATCTTGAAAATCTCATCGAGGTTTTAATTCTAATAGCCTATAGGGAAGTGTGTGACACATAAACACCTGTATTCTGGATTTCCTGGCAAAAGGCCCTCGGGCTAAGGCAAGCATTTCGTATAAATCCCATTGTGGGACCTGTTATGCTTACCTGGGGATTTCCGGGATGAGTGCTAAATTATGGTCAACATACACATTTTCCCTAAGGTAATTGGGATTAAGTCGCCTTGACGTGTCCATGTTCCTATTGGTTGTGTGGTACCAAATGGAACCATCCTGTTTATATTTGTAAATATCAAAAATTCATGATTTTCTTGAACTGGTTTATTACCAAATTCTAATATTTTCTATATTTCTATCTTATAGAATGTCTCGTCATCAAGGAAAACGTGCTACCTCCGACCGCAAACTTGCCGCGATGATTGCCTGGCAAATGGCTGCTGTCCTCCCAACCATGGTTGCCGAACTTAGTAGCACCCTAATGGCTAACAACAGTAATAATGCAAATGGGAATAATGGTGGTAATGCTAACAATGGCCAAGGTGAGAATAGCAACAGTCAAGGGGGAAACAACCGAACCTGTACTTTCAAGCATTTTAACTCTTGCAAACCCAATAGTTTTAGTGGGAAAGAGGGAGCCACTGGACTTCTCGAGTGGTTCGAGAGTATGGAGAATACCTTCATAGATAGTGAGTGTCCCAAGGAGCTTAAGGTCCGTTATGCTGCAAGTGTCCTTCAACAACTGGCACTTACTTAGTGGAATAGCGACAAAAGAAACCGAGGTGCGGAAGTCGCGTTGGCATTATCTTGGGAGGAATTTAAGGACATTATGATCCAAAAATTCTGCCCGAGAAGTGAACTGAAAAAACTGGAGGAGGAGTTTTGGAATCTCAAGCAGGATAGTGGCAACCATTTGGCGTACTCCACCCGGCATCATGAACTGAGCATGCTTCTACCGCATATGGTGGATACCGTACCCCGTAGCATCGAGAAGTTTATCAAAGGGGTACCACCCCAAATTCAAGATGCTGTGGTGGGAAGTAGGCCCACGACCCTGGAAGAAGTAATCAACATTACTGCTCAGCTCACCGAGAATCACATTAAGGCTGGCACTTTGACGGTGAAGGGAACAAAATCAGCAACGAAGGTGACTCCCGAGGCGATGAAAGAGGTGAAGGCTAAATCCTCATTTAAGGGCAAGAAGCGAAAGTTTACACCTGCCTTCAACTTTGCTGTGACAACACCTAATGCCCCTTAAAGGCAAGCTGTCGCTGTAAACCAAGCACCCGTGGCAAGAGCTTACACTGGTCCACACCCGATGTGCAACACCTGCAAGTATCACCATGCGGGAAATAATCCCTGCCGAATCTGCACTCTTTGCGGGAAATATGGGCATTTAGTGGCTACTTGTCATCGTGCCCCAAACAATGCTGCCATGATTGCTAACCGAGCATGCTATAATTATGGCGAAACGGGTCATTTCCGTCCACAATGCCCTCGTCTTGCGGGGAATGTCCCACCGGCTCGAGGACGGGCTTTCAACATTAATGCAAATCAAGCGCAAGCCAACAACGACGTGCTGAATGGTACATCATCCTTTTCTATTAACCGATCTTTTATTGTGTAAAATTCTACCTGCCTTCTGTGTATCAATGATAGTTCTATATCTAAGCAGGTATGTATCTTGTAAATAACTGTTATGCGTCTGTACTTTTTGATTCGGGTGCGGATAAGAGCTTTGTATCCTTAGAATTCGAACCTATTCTTGCTAATCCGCGTTCTACGCTAGGAAAATTCTTTACGGTCGAAGTCACCGATGGAAAATCAATCGTAGTTGACGTCGTAATACGTGATTGCATCCTGAGTCTTAACGAGCACGAATTTCCTTTCGATCTTATTCCTATGCAACTGGGGAGCTTCGACATCATTATTGGCATGGATTGGTTAGCCAAACAGCACGCGGAAATCATTTGTTTCGAGAAGTGCATTCGAATTCCTCTACCTTTGGGAGATACACTAAAAGTCTTTGGTGAGAGATCGTCTCAAGGACTCAAACTCATGTCCTGTATCAAGGCCCGAAAGTGTTTGAGTAAAAATTACGTAGCCTTTATAGCTTACGTAGTTAACACGAAAGCCAAGGGGAAGGAACTTAAGGATATACCCGTCGTACGCGACTTTCCCGAAGTGTTTCCCGAGGATCTTATTGGGTTACCTTCCGTTCGGGAAGTTGAATTCAAGATTGACTTGATTCCTGGTGCAAACCCTGTGGCTAAATCGCCTTATCGTCTTGCGCCTTCTGAAATGCAAGAACTAGCCAGTCAACTACAAGAATTGATTGATAAGGGCTTCATTCGTCCTAGAACTTCACCATGGGGTGCACCTGTGCTATTCGTGAAGAAGAAAGATGGTTCGTTTCATATGTGTATCGATTATCGGAAACTCAACAAACTTACCATAAAAAACCGATACCCTCTCCCTCGAATCGATGACCTCTTCGATCAACTCCAAGGAGCTACGCGATTCTCGAAGATTGATCTACGTTCTGGATATCATCAATTGCGAGTTCACGATAATGATATTCCAAAAACCGCTTTCCGTACTCGATATGGACATTATGAGTTCATGGTTATGCCTTTTGGCTTGACTAATGCACCTGCTGTTTTCATGGATCTCATGAATCGAGTATGTAAACCTTACTTGGACAATTTCATGATCGTGTTCATCGATGATATTCTCATTTATTCCAAGACAAAAACCGATCACGAGTTTCATTTGCGACAAGTTCTCGAACTTTTGAAGAAGGAACAACTGTATGCCAAGTTCTCTAAGTGCGAATTTTGGCTCGAAGAAGTTCAATTCCTAGGTCATGTGGTGAATAGCCAAGGGATTCACGTCGACCCTGCTAAAATAGAAGCCGTGAAAAATTGGTGTATTCCCACGACCCCAACTGAAGTTCGTTCTTTTCTTGGTTTAGCGGGTTACTACCGTAGGTTCATTGCAAACTTCTCGAAGATTGCTAAACCACTTACGGCGCTAACCCAAAAGAATCAACTTTTTGAATGGGGGCCCGAACAAGAAGAGGCTTTCGAGACACTAAAACGCAAGCTGGGTAATGCTCCTATCCTTACTCTTCCCGATGGAAACGACGATTTTACCGTGTACTGTGATGCGTCTAGTCAAGGTCTTGGTTGTGTTCTCATGCAACGAGGAAAGGTCATAGCATACGCGTCGAGACAATTGAAGGTTCATGAAGTGAACTACACAACCCACTATCTTGAACTTGGTGCCCTGGTTTTTGCCTTGAAGATTTGGCGGCACTATCTTTATGGGACGCAATGCATAGTCTACACCGATCATAAGAGCCTCCAACACGTGTTCAATCAAAAGGATCTCAACATAAGACAAAGACTTTGGGTTGAGTTGATTAGCGCCTACCACTGTGACATTCGCTATCATCCCGGAAAGGCGAATGTTGTAGCCGACGCGCTGAGTCGCAAGATCCATAATAAGACTGTCTCACTTCAAGAAATTTGAGATCGAAGGCAATGGTTTGACACATTGGGAGAATTTGATACTGAGATTCACGTGGGTGTTAACGAGGCTACTATCATGCTTCAAAATATAAGGATTGATAGCGATCTCGAGTTTTGCATCCGCGAGGCTCAACAAGCAGCATTAACCAAGGAATGGAAGGATGAGGAATTAGTGTTTAACGTTCGGTCATAATTGGAAACAAAACCGAATCGCATGTTGCATTTCTTGAATCGGCTTTGGATTCTAAATCGTGACAATCTTCGTCACTTCATCATGAATGAAGCTCATCAAACACATTATTCTATTCACCCTAGGTCTGATAAGATGTATATGGACCTGCGAGGCCAATATTGGTGGCCAGGGATGAAGAAGGATATCGCATCTTATGTATCCAAATGTCTCACGTGTGCAAGGGTCAAAGCTGAACATCAACGGCCTAGTGGCTTACTTGATCAACCCGAGATCCCTATATGGAAATGGGAGCATATATCCATGCATTTCGTAACCAAGTTACCACGTACTCCTCGAGGCCATGATAGTATATGGGTGATTATTGACCGTTTGACCAAAACGACACATTTCATACCAATACGAGACACTTACAAAGTTTCAAGGTTGGCTCGTATCTATATCGATGAAATTGTGAGTCGTCATGGCGTGCCTTTGCATATTATTTCCAATCGTGATGCTCGTTTCACTTCACACTTCTGGTCTTCTATGCAAGAACTCTTGGGTACTCAACTGGATTTAAGCACGGCTTACCATCCTCAAATGGACGGTCAAACCGAGCGAACAATTCAAACCCTTGAGGATTTTCTACGTCTTTATGTCCTTGACTTTGGTGGTGACTGGGATACGCATCTACCGTTAGCGAAATTCTCGTATAATAATAGCTACCACTCAAGTATCAAGATGGCACCATTCGAGGCTCTATATGGCCATAAATATCGTTCTCTGATTTGCTGGACTGACATTGGTGAAAACTTCATTACCGGTCTGGAACTTATTCAAGAAACGACCGATAAAGTCTCCAAAATCCGTAATAACCTTTAGGTGGCTAGAAGTCGTCAAAAGAGTTACGCGGATAAAAGACGCAAACCATTGGAGTTTCAAGTCAACGACATGGTTCTTCTTAAGGTCTCACCATGGAAGGGTGTTGTTCGTTTTGGGAAGAAGGGCAAGTTAGCCCCACGCTTTGTAGGACCTTTCAAAATTCTGAAAAGAGTTGGGAAAGTGGCTTACAAACTGGAACTACCTTCCAAACTTAGCGGGATTCATCCTGTCTTCTATGTCTCAAATTTGAGAAAATGCTTGGCCGATGAAAATTTGCACGTTCCTTTGGAGGAAATCCAAATTGACGAGTCCTTGCATTTTGTTGAGAAACTTGTCGAGATTATGGACCGAACAATGAAGAAGACCTGAACCACTACCACGCCAATCGTCAAGGTTCGTTGGGAAAATAAACATGGAGCTGAGTTCATATGGGAACGCGAGGATTACATGAAGAAGAAATATCCCTATCTGTTCGCTTAGTCTTATCTCTAATTTTGTCACGAAATTTCTTAAAGTTTGAAAGACTGTGACCTCTCGTGTAATTGTTAAGTTGTTGTTAATCCCGTTATCTCTTATAAGGGCTTGTTGTGTCATTAACACAAATACGAAGGTTCATTTGTAATTTATTAATCTTGATCTTACTGGAATTTAAAAAATATTATAAATTGTTTTATTATTAAGTAATTAAGTTAAAAAATATATATATATATATATAATAATAATAATGTTGATAATAATAACAATAATAATAATAATGATAATAACAATAGTAATAATAAGCTTAATAGTGTAAAATTTAATAACTTGGGCATGAAATAATAAAAGTAAAACCGCAGGGACCCAAACTGTAAAATTTATTTAAAAACCAAAACTTTGGGTTAAAAAGGTTAAAAGATAAATCACAGGGACCAAAATGTAATTTTTTTAAAACACCCAAACCCCCCCTTTTTCCCGGCCACATTTCCGGCGAGACTCCGGCGCGGCACCGACGACCATCAAAACACCACAAAACATTTCTTCTACTCTCCCAAAATCGTTGTTGAACCCGTTTCGAACCGTTAACCCCATTTTGAATCAGAAAGTCGAATTGACTCGAAACCGAACATCTCATTCAAAATTGATCCGTTTCTCCACAATAATCAACCCAATTGATTAAATTAAAAGCCTGGAAACGATCATCTAATCAATTCGAAACCAAAAGCATTCATTTTCGGTAGTAAAATCGATTAATTATACAAGAACTGTAACATAACCCCGATTGAATGCGTCGACATCGTGGGGGTCGAAACCGATGAAATTGAACTTATATAAACGGGGCGAGACCATCAACGAAACCCTTTGATGCTTTCTGAAACATCAATTTGGTAAAACCATCACGAATCTACGTTTGATTGATTTGAACCTGCCGCGACACTCTCCTAACAACCATCGTCGATTACAACATCAATCCAGGTAATTGGTTACATGAATACTCGCGGTTTGATGTGGAGAATCAAAACCCCATGCTTAATTTGGGTAACAACAACAAGGTTGGGCTCGATTGATCATCAAACAAACTAGGGTTCCTATGCGAATTGGGGGATTTAACCGGGGTAAAGCTTTCATTGTTTGATTTGTGTTATAAGACATAAGTTAGGGCTGTAGTCCACTGGTTAACACTCAATGGTGATAGGCAGAGGGCCCGGGTTCGAACCCGAGCCCCTACATTTGTTTTTTTTTTAAATCTTTTCTTTAAATAATAAATTACTGAAAATATCTAAATATTATTATTAGTCTTATAAAAATCATTTTTAATCAGAAATTAATTAAAATTATTTTCTTTTAAATTTTCTTAGAAATTCAATTAATAAATCCTTATTCTTTTATTTTAAAAATTATAAAAATTGTTACAAAATACAAATTATTAATAATTTTAAATTGTAATGAATCTCCTTTAATTTCCAAGAATTTCAATTTAATAAATTCTTCATTTTTTTATATAAAATATATTTACAATTCAATTATACATATTTAAAAGTAAATAAATAAATAAATATATATATATATATATATATATATATATATACATATTTAAAATATACATTTATTGTGAATTATTTTAATCAATTAAATCTACAAATTTACTATTTTATCAAATAGTAAATAATAATCTTTTGATAATAAAAGTTTAACTTTTATTAATGGTTTTAATCATTAAAATTCTTATTTAATTATTCAAATATTAATAATAAATTGTATCTAGCTTATAATTTAAAATCATGGGTTAAATGATTTATAAATAACATCGTTACAATTGTTATCCAAAAATCACAAATTTAAACCGTAGACTCCCATGTACCGTTAACATTATAATCATGATTAACTTAATGCGTCGTTCTTTAGGTTGAACTTTAACAAATCTTCGGCGTTTAATACAAAACTTCTTATTTGTTCATCTTTATAATCCATGTGAGTTTTTCATACCCCATTTTATATTATTTCACACTTTTAGGGTGAAACATGTTAACCTTACTATAAACACACTTGTAAATACGTTTTACTCTTGTAACACTTGTGCAATTCATCTTATTTTGTCATGGTTATTTGGACTCTTGTAATTATCATGTGATAACACTTGTAAGATACAATCATTAACTATTGCTAGCCTAGCGACGTCATAGATCTATGGGACTGACAAGCCTATTTGGTGCTAAAGCCGAGGTTATTGCCGGTTCCTAGTGACGTATTCTTGATCACTATGGGAACCAAGTACACTTAGCTAATCGTATAATCATGTTGTTGTCATATTTGTCGAGGTTTGATTGTTACATTTGTTTATCCATTTATTATTACATTATTCTATAACCTATGACATGAATTTCCAACTTATTGTTATATATATATATGTATTGTTCAACCTATAAAAACTCACCAACATTATATGTTGACATTATTTTTAACATGTTTCAGGAAATGATCCCGCTTAATTGCTCATGAAGACTTGAACACATCTAGGATTGGACCTAGAGAATAATAAAAATGACATATTTTGTCACTTGATGCTATTTAAATTCTTGTTATATTCGTTGTTTGAAACTTATGTTTTTCATTTATGTATGTCATGAAACTTGGAATTTAATAATATTTACACATTGAAATAGCGTTGTGTGGCATGAACAATCTTAACCCTCACATCTCAACGTTTCCGCCGTTAAGGATGGGGTGTGACACCAGTAACCGAAGGTTCAAACAAAAGCAATTCAACCATATAGAACCAGACTGGTTTATGTGCTATTGTCCTCTGTTCCTGGTCTAACTGATAGTCTAATACAGTTCTTAAAACACTGAAAGAAACTTTAACATTTGATGTGTTAAAATTGGATATCCCAAAATTTGGATATCCAAATGTATGGATAAATTTGAGCTTCAAGTTATCAAAATAACGGATCATGTTTAACTTTAACTTTTTAATCTAGTTAAGAATCATATGGTTGTGTTCTTGTTTAATGATGTTAGTAAGAGCATTCACATCATCTTCCACATTTTCATCTGTATAGTTATATTAAAAAGCAATATTTTTTCTCTATTTTTTTAATTAAATAATATTTTTTATATATTTGTCATTACATTTTCTTTCTCATCAAACTTACGATCAGTTTAAAATTATTAAAAAAATTTTAGGGGTTGAACAATGTTTCCTCGAATATGAGATTAAACAGTAAAAAATTTTCTCTACCCCGCTCACAACCATCCCATATAATATAGGGCACATATTCACATGAAAATAGAAAAACTATCGTAAATGCTCTAACTTCTAACCTTTATGAGATACAAAATGTACGTTTACTTTTCACTAATTTTTTTTATTATCTTAGCTAACAAAAATATTTGTATTTCAATAAGAATCTACTTTTATTAACGGTGTTTCTAACCCCCACAATACTCGAGTGAATTTTTTTAAGATAGCATGTCAACCATTTATATGGACTTTGATGTTTCAGGCTTGACTCACTCACGAACACTATCAAGGAGGAAACCCACCCGCGGTAGGAAAACCCTCTTGAGTTAGATTTGAACCTCAAATCTAAAAGATCTCAAACTCAAATCATCATCCTCATATCATCATACCAGAAGGCCTTTTTTTATATGAATCTACTTACCACAAAAACTTTACAAAACTAGAAGCAATCATAAGAAATCACTTAAGTTGTTTAAATATATTTTGAAGTGATACTTAAGTTGTGTTGGAAGTTTTTGAAGTGATGCTCAAGCATGTAATGTGAAAGTTGTTAACTTGAATAAATGAAAGAATGCAAGGATTTCACCTTTGGAGAGATGCTTATCTCGAAGGAGTAAACAAACAAATGAAAATACCCGGTGAATCAACGTATAAAATAGAAAAACTGCATCTAGACATTTGTTAAAGAGGTAATGCACACACCTAATAGGAGATGTTATCTATTGACAAACCCAAAAATGATATTTGTCTATCTGCTTTAATATTATATTAGTTACTCACTAATTATATGTTTATGATAGCTTGTAAATAAAAAATTAATTGTGTGTTACGTCTTCATGAATATGGTTGCGCTACTAATAATTTTATACATCTTAGCTTCTAGGTTTTTTTTGAGCGGACAAATTTTACTCTACTTTTAAATTACACTATGTCTGGGTTTGAACCCAGGACTTTCAATCTAAAAGATAAAAGACTCTACCAAATGGTATATTCTTACATTGGCGTCTTAGCCTCTAGGTGTGTAGCTCAATTGGTTTAAAGGTAAAGTGATTTATTTAAAGCCTTAACAAACAAGAGGTTTAGTGTTTGATCCCGGATAGCACCCTTCATTGCCATGCCCTGGCAATTCTACGAATGAAACTAGAAATTGATCTAAATATTTGCATTTAAAAATTACAAATAAGGAACGCTAAAGATCCAAAATTAATCTCCTGTAAAATCAAATAGATAAATGAGTGAGTTATTAGGATAGAAACAAACATACAAATAAATCCCACGCAAACAAAAAATAGAGTCCGATAAGCTGAGATAAGTACAAATGTTACCAAAGAAACACCAGACCGAGAATGAATCATCACAAACGATTAAAATGAAACCTAAAACTTTATTCGAATGCTTCATATATATTTTCATTTTAAGATGCAGGTTATGATGCGTTTAGCAATAATTTTTTTCTTTACTTCAGATTTCTTTCTTTTCTGTTTTTAAATGAATTAAGCGAGGAGATAAGGGGCAGAAATCAGAATCACCGGCACACGCTTTCGCGTCCGATCTCTGTTCCCCCATTAAAAACCACATCCCATTCAAATCCCAACGACCCTCTCACCGCCATCTCAACGGAAAAGGGATTCTACATTCAAACCCCACCGGAAAACTCATCGGAACCTTAACATCCATCATCATACTCTGTTAATCTATGGAGATCGCTCCGGCGACGCCCGCCGCACACGGCGGAATTGAACGACCCGCCGCCGATCACGCACCGCCTTCTCCGACGACGCCTCAGAGTGTGTCGGTTGGTGACGCAAATTCCTCCGGCGTCAGGTACGATGACGACGATGATGACGAGGAGGATGTTTGTCGGATCTGTCGGAATACGGGGGACGCCGATGATCCTCTTCGGTATCCTTGTGCGTGTAGCGGGAGTATTAAGTTTGTTCACCAGGACTGCCTTCTTCAGTGGCTTAATCACAGCAACGCTCGACAGTGTGAGGTTCGATTGTTATTTTTTAACGTTTTTGTTTCAGTTGAATTCTTGTTTTTTGTAAGTTTAGCTGGTTGTTTTGATTTAGTGTTAGTTGAAAGAATGAAATGATTAGGGTTTAGTGATGCAGTATTGTTTTATGCTTAGTAGATGGTGTTTTGTTCATCTTTCTGGAAGAACTTCATAGTAACTGTAGCTTACGAATAAGGTCTTCATCATCTTTGTGGAAGATTCTGCATTTCTGCTTTACTTGGTTATATTTTATTGGTAGTAGATATATGGTTTTAGTGGCAGCCTTGTGAGATCAACGAAATAGCATCTGGTTTGTATTTGGTTTTTATTTCAGGGAAGATGCAATCAGGACTTCATGACAGAATAGTAATCAGCATGGTTAGCTATTTTAAACATGTTTGTGAGTCGTGCCAAACTAGCATCTTGGGTATCTCTGGTAATTGCTAGAAGATATGTTATCCCTTGGTTTTTTCTTGACTAGGTTCTTAAGGGCATACACCATGTAGACATCTTCGTGTCACATAGGTGAGGGTGATAGGACATGGGGTTTTGATGAAAGTGTTTGGGTTAACTAGGTGATCTTGCAAAGTTGGTGAAATGTTATTATTAGATCATTTATTTGTGTGGGTGAAGATATTAATGGCTGGTACAGAAGTTTTACCAGTCATTAACAAATTGATTGTAGATAGACTTTTGAGGCTCTATGCCTAGGTTAAACTGCACATAAAGTTTTTGTTTTGTTTTTTTTTTTTTATTTTTTTAGAACAAGTTTTTGATGTGTGTTCCCGCTGTTTTTTTTTTGTGACAATGTACTACAGCCTCTGACCTCTATTGTAGTTTGTTTTTCAGCATTCATTCATTAGTTTCAAACAAGCAGTGTGCATTTGACTTGTTTAGGCTGTTATATATGCTTTCTTTTTAATCTGTATTCAAGCATACGTGATTTCTTATATGTTTTTGTTGTTTGATATTGATGTCTATGGTCAAGGATTAGAGGCAAGTTTGACTTTGCAGTCGAACAAATTTATTCCAAATTAAGAGTTTATTCTTTTCTGATTGTTAAAAATTGGTTTGTTGTCCTACATTAGTTAATGTAATATTCCGAATGTAGATATATACATATTATTATGGGTCCTATGAACTGGACCATTGATATCTCTAGAATATTGCTAATGGAATTTGTGGCTCTTGTTTATGCTTTTATACTAGTTATCTCGACTTGCATTTCAGGTTTGCAAGCACCCGTTTTCATTCTCACCTGTGTATGCTGAAAATGCACCTGCAAGGCTTCCATTTCAAGAATTTGTAGTTGGGATGGCAATGAAAGCCTATCATGTGCTGCAGTTCTTTCTACGGCTCAGTTTTGTGCTTTCTGTATGGCTTCTGATCATACCATTCATAACTTTTTGGATATGGCGTTTCTCATTCGTTAGGAATTATGGTGAAGCCCAGGGACTGTTCTTGAGTCATATTTCAACTACTGTTATTCTAACCGATTGCCTTCATGGGTTCTTACTCTCTGCAAGTATAGTGTTCATTTTTCTTGGGGCAACATCCTTAAGGGACTATTTTAGACATCTGAGAGAAATTGGTGGGCAGGAGGGTGACAGAGAAGATGAAGGAAATAGAAATGGAGCTCGTGCTGCCAGAAGACAACCAGTTCAAGCCAACAGAAATGTTAATGGTGAGGGGAATGGTGAAGATGCTGTGGGGGCCCAAGGAATTGCTGGGGCTGGTCAGATGATTATAAGAAATGCAGAAAATGTTGCAGCCAGATGGGAGATGCAAGCAGCTCGTCTTGAGGCACATGTTGAGCAGATGTTTGATGGTCTTGATGATGGGGATGGTGCAGAGGATGTTCCTTTTGATGAGCTAGTTGGCATGCAGGGCCCTGTTTTCCATTTGGTGGAAAATGCATTCACTGTGAGTTCAATTTTTCTGTTGACCGTGTACTTTTTGCATATTCACTGTGAGTTCAATTTTTCTGTTGACCGTGTACTTTTTGCATGCAATGAGGGCTGAAGAACTAACACTTTGTCACAGTTTATTTTGTTCTAAGCCATGTATATTAATTCTGTGTGCCTTCTCTTACCTACAGGTTCTTGCTAGCAACATGATATTTCTTGGGGTTGTAATCCTCGTGCCTTTCCACCTAGGACGATTTATACTATATCATTTATCATGGATTTTATCATCCGCCGCCACCCCCATGTTATCAAGCAGTGTTCCGCTTAGTGAACAAGCACTTGCCTTGGCTAACATCACATTAAAGAATGCGCTGACTGGGGTCACAAATCTTACATCTGATACCAACTCAGGCAGCAATGTGATTAATGTTGCAGAAATGTTAAAGGTGAATTCTACTGGACTTGCTGAGTCATCAAACAATGTCACAAGTTCTGTTTCATCAGATATTATAGAAGGGGCGGCCATAGGAGCATCACGGTTGTCGGATGTTACAACTCTTGCTATTGGATATATTTTCATTTTCTCACTTTTCATTTTCTACTTTGGAGCTGTTGTACTGATTAGGTACACTAAAGGAGAGCCTTTGACCATGGGAAGATTTTATGGTATTGTTTCTATAGCCGGGACAATTCCTTCTCTCTTCAGACAGTTTGTGGCAGCAATTAGACATTTAATGACTATGATTAAGGTTGCCTTCCTGTTAGTCATTGAGCTAGGGGTTTTCCCACTCATGTGTGGATGGTGGTTAGATTTTTGTACTATAAGAATGTTTGGCAAATCTATGTCTCAGAGAGTTGAGTTCTTTTCATCATCTCCACTAGCAAGCTCATTGATTCATTGGGTAGTAGGTATTGTCTACATGTTACAGATATCCGTATTTGTCAGCCTTCTGCGTGGGGTATAATCTTCTAACCTTATAATATTTCATGTTTACACTTAATTTTCCTATTTTGTTTCGAATAGTTTTTTTCACATGAATTTGCAGGTTTTGCGTAATGGAGCTCTTTATTTTCTACGAGATCCATCTGATCCTAATTACAACCCGTTCCGGGATCTAATTGATGATCCTGTGCACAAGCATGCCCGTAGGGTTCTATTGTCAGTCACTGTTTATGGAAGCTTAATTGTAATGCTAGTATTTTTGCCTGTTAAGCTTGCCATGCGAATGGCTCCATCTATTTTCCCCCTTGATATATCGTAAGTATATTTCTTTATATATTTCAACTGCCTTTGTTGCTTTTACTAACAATCATGAGTCACGTTTTGTCTTTGCAGAGTATCTGATCCATTTACTGAGATCCCTGCTAATTTGCTTCTCTTTCAAATTTGCATCCCATTTGCTGTTGAGCACTTTAAGTTAAAGGCAACAATCAAGTCACTTCTTTGCTACTGGTTCACTGCAGCTGGCTGGGCTCTTGGTTTAACAGATTTCTTATTACCTGGCCCTGAAGATGATAATGGACAAGAAAATGGTCAACTGGGTGGTCAAGATAGAGCCGTGGTCGGATATTTGGCTCCTGAACATCTACACAGAGTCAGGCAGGAAGCATCTAATGCTAATGTTGCAGAAGAAGCTGATGGTGACGAACAGCCTGATTCAGAGTAAGTTGTATCCTGTTGCAACAATGCGAATACCAAATCATGAACTGCATGTGTATTAAATATCCTTGCATAACTAAGTTTACATTTCCATCTGTCTTGCTTTATGTGATTTTATATTTTCTTTATTATTAGGAGGTATGGATTTGTGCTATCTATTGTGTTGCTTTTGTTGGTGGCATGGATGACACTGCTAATCTTCAATTCTGCTATAATTGTGGTGCCCATATACCTTGGACGAGCGCTGTTCAACTCAGTACCCCTTCTTCCAATAACACATGGCATAAAATGCAACGGTAAGGAATTAATACATAAGAGCTCTTTGTCGTTCTTGTGCAGTGCCCTAAAAGCTTTTTTTGACATTTTTCGCTTCATTGAAAACTTATTTTCATTCTTTTTCTCATGGTATGAAATTACACTGTCACTTACAAAACAACATAATATGCTTCATAAACGGCTATGCTCTTTGGTTTGGGAAATATCCTTTTTTTTGTTTCTGCATTATTCATAGAGATGATAATTTGATCCGTTTACTTATGAATGGGTGGGTCAATTTGGTATGTCTTATTCCAAACGGATTACATGAATCAATTCAATAAAATTTAGCTAGAAAGAAACTGTTCATACATGTTTAAAAGTCATCCAAAGTGCATTTGCTATGCATGCATTCTTCGGAGTTGCTTCATACAAACATTGTATAGATTGCTATTGTAATAATAGGAGTTAGATTTTGTAATAACACATTAACCATCTATGAAAGAAAAAGATGAAAAGGTGACATCAAGTGTTTGCAGGCCACATGACTTAGACTAAAAGTAACTAACCGGTAATTGACATTACCCAACCTTCCTAACCTGATGAGTTTGCCATCTCTAATTAATGGTTGCAAGTTCTTTCTGGCAAGTAAAGAACCTTTATGAAATAATGAGAACTAGAAGATATTATCCCAGGAGCTTCTCACAAAAGCAGCTGGTTAAAACATCTGCAACTAAACAAGTCTATTATCCTATTCTGTTTCATGTTTCGAGAAACATATGCTGACACTTCAATAATCGTATCTTGTAGATCTGTATGCGTTCATTATTGGAAGTTATGTCATCTGGACTGCACTGGCTGGTGTAAGATATTCAATTGATCAAATTCAAACAAGGAGAGCTACAGTTTTATTAGGTCAAATCACGAAATGGTGTTCTATTGTTGCAAAAAGTTCTGTATTATTGTCAATTTGGGTAAGGCCGTGCTACCTGTTAGCACTTTCTCTCCACTATGTTTTTATCTTGTTTAACACTATCATTTTACAGATTTTCATGATTCCGGTGATGATTGGCTTACTGTTTGATCTTTTGGTCATTGTACCAATGAGAGTGCCTGTGGATGAAAGCCCAGTTTTTCTATTGTATCAGGATTGGGCTCTTGGACTTATCTTTTTGAAGATATGGACTCGACTGGTGAGTTACCCCTATTTTTTGAGCTTAGCAACATGGATTTTATCAATTTCAGTGCACACATTGAATATTATTACCTGTTGGCATATGCATATTCAGTTCCAAAAATTTGTTTGTCTTGTAACTGATTTATGATCGAGGCGGTCTTGGTTTATGGGTGTAAACCAGTCAAGCTTGAATAAAGCTCTAGTTCAACTTGTTTAACTTTAAGGGATCTTGAGCTCAACTCGTTTCGAGCTCTATGTCTATAGGTCAAGCTCAACTCATTCATTATTAATTATTAATCGTTTAATAATTATATATAATAATATATATTATGTGTGTATAACATAATTATGTAAATATTATTATTATATATACAAGTAATAGGTTTGTTAGGCTTATTAGCCTCTAATCAAGCTTGGTGTATGAAGTTTGGGCTTGAGCTGGACTTGTGCTAGTTTAATCTTGGCTTGATTCAAGCTTTAAAGCGAGCCATCTCGAGCATCTTACGAGTGGTCTGGCTTGTTTACTCCCTACTTGGGATTATAAGTGTTGATTCACACTTTTCTTTTACACCCCTTGATGTCTTATTCTTCGTTTCAAAGGATTTGGTGGAGTTTGTAATTTTATTGCTTATGTTTAAATGTGTCAATTTTGAGTCATTTACTTATGGAGTCGTTGAATTTGGTTATGTTTTTATCTCTTAACGAGTCAAATAGGTAAAGTAAACAAAATTAAGCTAAAATGGAAATGGCTCTAACTATCGGAAAAGTTAACTTTATGCATACAACCTCCGTACAGGTTGATTTTGGTTATGTTTTATATCTTAAGTATACAAATAATTAGTTTGCATAAAAAGTGTTTTAGGTCATTTCCGACTATACCTAAAAACCATCTCTTTGAACTGTTACCCAACCCACTTTACTCGGCCATTTTGCCACCTTGACTTGTGTGTAATCTTTTCTGGTTCTGTATAATTTATGAGGTGAAGTTTACATTTTTGATGTAGTTTTCCATCTGCTTCTCTAAACAGGTAATGATGGATCATGTGTTGCCTCTGGCGGATGACAGTTGGCGAGTAAAGTTTGAGCGGGTGACAGACGATGGTTTCTCAAGGCTGCAAGGATTCTGGGTGTTACGTGAGATTGTGGTTCCCATTGTCATGAAGCTCCTAACTGCTTTGTGCATTCCTTACGTATTAGCTAGAGGGGTATTTCCGGTATTTGGGTACCCACTAGTGGTCAACTCAGCTGTTTATCGATTCGCTTGGCTAGGGTGCCTTGGTTTCAGTTTGTTGTGTTTTTGTGGTAAGAGGTTCCATATCTGGTTCACCAATCTTCACAATTCAATAAGAGACGACCGCTATTTGATTGGCCGGAGGCTTCATAACTTTGGGGAAGACAAACAAGTGACCCCTCGTGAGGTGGGCTCTGTTGTCGAGACTTCAGGTGTTGCGCAACTTGCACTAACGAGAGGTAACGGTGGTGATGCTGATGTAGGGTTAAGACATAGGTACAATATTCCAATAGAGGATTGAGAAGGGTGGTGTATGGTAAGCAATAATCCTTAATTTAACATCATTTTGCGATTTGTGTTTTTCTTAGTTTTGTGAATATGGGTTTGTAGAAGTTAGATACATAGGTATAAAGTTACAAAACCTTAATGTATTTTATGGGTCATATAAAGAGGTTTCTTGCTATTTTAGTATATTGGGCAATCATGTCTTTAGGTGCACTATTGAGGGTTTAAAAGGTTCGTTGCTAGAGCCTCACGAGACGGGTTCAGTCTTCTTTTCTTTTCTTTCTTTTTTCTTTTTTCTTTTTTTTTTAAAGTTTAATTTATTGTTATTCTTAAGTTCGTTTGTTTGTGTTGTTGATTATGTTGTGATATGATTTCAAAAGAAAGCTCATTGATTGGAAGCCGTCCTTTATACTCCTTTTTATTGGTATGTTTATCTTACACTATTGGGCCCCATTTCAAGATTTATTAGAATTGGCTTTGTAGAATTTTAGCATGTTTAGATAGTTGGTATCAATTTTTGAAGACCGGATCCGACCGGCCGGTCCGACCGGGAATCGGAGGGTGGCCGAACCAGTTCACACCAGTTAACCGCCCGGTTCGTCCCGAATCGGTGGTCGGACCGGGAACCGGACCGGTGGTCAGACTAGATTTTGAATTTCTTTTAGTTTTTTTGGATTTTAATGTGTAAAAACGAGGGGTTGAACAATAAATTTGTATGTTGAACATAAAATTATTGTTAAGTTTTATATATAATTATAAAATACACACATAAATTACTTATATTGAATTATATACATAACTATATATATATATATAATATCCTATATATATAATTATGACGCCATCCGATTCTTAAATCCGGTCCGGTCACCGGACCGGTAATGCGTTCGGTTTAATGTCCGATTCAATTCTGAAAACATTGGTTGGTATTATATCTTATCAATTTGGGCATGTTTAGATAGTTGGTATTATATCTTATCAAGGATATCTCTATTTTTTTTTATATTGACGATTTAATCAAAGTCGAGTAGGAAACTGAGTGATCGAGCGTGGGAAGTAAAAAGAGAGGAGAAGAAGCAAGTGGCGGTGACAGGCGCTTGGATTAGCTCCATACGCCGATCGCGAAGGTGGTTGTGGGCGAATGCCGATGTTGGTGGCTGAGAAGAGTTGTCCAAGGTTGGCCAACTGTTGTCTTTGGTGTGAGGTGGTCGTCCAAATGGCTATGGGTGATGGTCTTGAGTGGTGACAGATCCAAATGAGCAGAACGGGAAGTTAGAAAATATTTATGACGTTTAATGTTACCGCTGCCACCACCGCCATTGTCACATAACGGACTCTGATTGTTCGAGTGGGTATGGTCATCGTAACTTAACTTTTACCTAGAGGGAACTCTTCCTGTGCTTATGTGCCAAATAAAAACATGTGTCGTCATTTATTTTAGGGGCTGTTGATAACCTTTCTAACTTGTCATTTATTAAGGGTAGCCATTCTTTGTTGACCATCACCTTAGCTGTTTAGAAGATAAACCTCAACTAGTAATAAGTCAATAACTACATCTACAACTTAAAATTGTAAATCGTTATTAAAATGTATGGAAAATATCACCTAATCAATTTCAAAAGTGATTCATTTAGGTCACTTATATATATTTTGTTCAAATTAGATAATTAACCATAAAATCGAGTTATCATCGGATTTTTTTTTGTCAAAAAAGAAATAAATGAGAAGATGTGGGGGTTAGGATTTCCGATATATAAAGTCATACTAGAAAATAGTAAGAAAAACATTTTAATTATATTTAAAAAAAAACCTAAATCCACGTTAGCACTCTACATAAGCGTGACTTTTTTTCCTAATTGAAACAAAAGAAGATGCTAAAAACTATGTTAAGACCTATAATTTAAATAAAATTTGAAAGGTGAATGACTTATTTAGAAAACTTTTTAAGCTTTAATGATCTAATTAAAACATTTTTAAAAATTTAGTCACTATTTTGCAATTGGAGGTGTTTTTAGCCGTTTGTTGTTGGGGTTGGGGGGAGAGGGGGGTTTGGTTGTGTGTTTGATGGGCATGAAGAGCAGAAACAGCCGTTGGAGGTGTTTTTAGTCGTTTGGAAAAAAAAGAATTGATTTTTTTATTAAATAACACAAAAACTTAATCATTTTCACTCACAAAATAACTATTTATCTCCATCTTACCCTCCAATTTAAGGTTGCAAACGAGCCGAGCCAAGCCCGAGCTCGTGTAGGCTCGAGCTCGGCTTGTTTTTTATTTACTTGTTATTTTTTAAAATTTTTTATATTTAATTTTATATATATTTATAATTATTATTTTATGTATAACATTATAGATATCATATAATTGTTTTTATCATATTTTATATATAATAAAAATTTATTCATATAACTAAATTAGTAAATTTAATAAATTAAATAAAAACTATATAAGTAAAAAAGCTCGTATACGCTGGAGCTCGATATGTGAAGCTCGGGCTTGGGCTCGATTAGTGAATGAGCTTTTTTTCAGGCATGGGCTTAGCTCGAGCTCGATAAAGCTCGGTTCGTTTCGAGTTTTTTATCGATCTGATCTCGAGTAGCTCGGCTCGTTTTCACCCCTACTCTCCATTCAACTTTCTTGCATTCAAGTTTCTCAATCTTCATTAGTATCCAACTCTAATAACATGGATCCGTGGATTCGCATTCACATATAAATCTAAATAACACAAATGGTGATTTTGATATCTCGAATGAACTGGTCCGTCTGATTAGGAAAGATAGACGTAAAGCAAAAGACAAACACTCATCTTCATCTTCAATCAATTCGAAGGTAAATGTTAGAGTAAATTACACGAATCGTTCCTGAGGTTTGCTTAAATTTCATATTTCGTTCCTGAGATTAAAAAATTACAGGTTTAGTCCTAAGGTTTGAAAAACGTAACATCTTTCGTTCTTGTGTCAAACTGCCGGCAACCAAACACCTGTTGAAACACATGCGACCACTACACACTTCTGATTGATCGAGCACCAAACTCACTACCCATGGATCCAAAAAAATTGTCACTGCGCTGATTTGAATGTTGATTGCCATTTTGTAATTGCTTTTGATTTTGAGAATGATATGATTTGATTTTTGACTGTATTTTGAATGAATTTTGTTTGTTCAAGATTGTTCCATTGTAAAAAGATTAATCTAAAAAATCATCAGAGAAGATGACTGGAATACTCATCGGAGAAGATGAGCGCAATATTTTGTCGAGGAAGGGGGAAGCAGGGCTCGAAGAACGAGTCGCGCAAAGATGCGGGGATATAACAAGTAAGCAGAAAGCGCGAAAGCTTTCTGGTTGGAGGTGAGCTAAAATGGAATGATAAGAGATTGAATGGCCTGGCTACCTTATTGCGAACGAACGACCGGGTCTCTATTCTTCCAACAATTTTCTTTTGATGAGAAAAAAGAAAGAAGAGAAAGAACTGGGAGTTGGCGTCTGAATAATTGATTGCTTACAATTTTTTGTTAAAAAACATTTTATGACCATCTTGACTTAATACAGAATGATATATTTCAACATCAATATAGGTACCTATTTAAGACTTATAAAAACAGTTTTAAAGGCCGTTGTACATTTATATTTTTTAAGTATTTTTTTTTAATTTTTTATTATAAGGGGTAATATCGTCATTTTATAAAAGTTAACGTTAAAATTTAACTGTTGTTTGACTAAGGGACGAACATGCTACGTTTTATCCAAACCTTAGGACTAAATTTGTAATTTTTCAATCACATGAACGAAATGTAAAATTTAAGCAAACCTCAAGAACGATTCGTGTAATTTACTCTAAAAGTTTAGACTCATAATAAATAGACTACTTGAATTTAAGGGAGGAAAACAAAAAGTGATTGATATTATATCTTTGTTTTGTATTTTTATTTTAAGTATTTAGTATTAAAGTTAGTATTTTAACGAAAACAAACTACTTAATTAATAAAAAAAATCATTAGCAAATGAATATATTTGGTTAAACCAACACACAATTTAGTTAGTTATAACCCTACCATCTATGTGGTAGTGATGTGCTGGCCTAATGTTCTAATGTTCAGTACTCGAGTAATAAAGATAATCGGATGGATCAGTCATCTGTCAGTAATCCAAACAGTCATTAAAAAACTATTAACATAAAAGTATATAAAATTAAATTTTCAGGCATGAGCTCGGCTTGAGCTCGATAAAGCTCGGCTTGTTTCAAGCTTTTTATCAATCCGATCTCCAGTTGCTCGTCTCGTTTTCACCCTTACTCTCCATTAAACTTTCTTGCATTCAAGTTTCTCAATCTTCATCAGTATCCAACTCGGAAAACATGAATCCGCGAATGCGCATTTGCATATAAACCTAAATAACACAAATGGTGATTTTGATATCTCGAATGAACTGGTCCGTCTGATCAGGAAAGATAGACGCAAAGCAAAAGACAAACACTCATCTTCATCTTCAATCAATTCAAATGTCAGAGCACATATTAAAAGTTTGAGTAAATTACATGGATCATCCTGGAGGTTTGCTCAAATTTCACAGTTCGTCCCTAAGATTGAAAAATTACAGGTTTAATTCTAAGGTTTGAAAAACGTAACACCTTTCGTCCTTAGGTCAAACGTCCGGCGACCAAACACCTGTTGAAACACATGCGACTACTACACACTTCTGATTGATCGAGCACCAAACTCACTACGCATGGATCCGAAAAATTTGTCACTGTGCTGATTTGGATGTTGATTGCCATTTTGTAATTGATTTTGATTTTAAGAATGATATGATTTGAGTAATTAAATTTTGAGTATGTATTTTGAATGAATTTTGTTTATTCAAGATTGTTCCATGTTTGTAAAAAGTTAATCTAAAAAATCAACGGAGAAGATGACCGGAATACTAATCGGAGAAGATGAGCGCAATAGTTCATCGGAGAAAATGATCGAAATGTTGATTGGAGAACGGCTGCCGGAGTGGCAATAGGGATGGGCTATGGGTATATTGGTAATTTTGCTTTATTTAACTTTTGGCAAGGCTTTTCGCTTGGGGGCACTACTCCCCTAGGAGCTGAGAAGGGAAACGCGAAGTATTTTAGTTCAAACGTCCCCCAGTCAACGGGGAGAGGGGGAAGGGGGAAGCAGGGCTCGAAGAACGAGCCGAGCCGCGCAAGGATGCGGGATATAACAAGTAGAAAGCGCAAAAGCTTTCTGGTTGGAGGTGAGCTAAAATATAATGACGAGGATTGAATGGCATGACTACTTTGTTGCGAACGAAAGATCGGATCTCTATTCTTCCAGCAATCTTCTTTTGATGAGAAAAAAAAAAGAAGAGAAAGAACTCGGAGTTGACGCCTAAATAATTGATTGCTTACTTTTTTTGGTCAATAAAAGCATTCAATGACCATCTTGATTTAATATAGAACGATATATTTCAATATCACTATAGGTACCTATTTTAAGACATATGAAAAACAGTTTTAAAGGCCGTTGTACATTTATATTTTTTAAGTATTTTTTTTATTTTAAGGGGTAATACTGTCATTTTGTAAAAGTTAACATTAAATTTTAACTGTCGTTTGACCAAGGGACGAAACATGTTACGTTTTATCAAACCTTAGGACTAAACTTGTAATTTTCAATCCCAAGAACGAAATATGAAATTTGAGCAAACCTCAAGAACGATCCGTGTAATTTATTCTAAAATTTAGACTTAAATAAATCGACTACTCGAATTTAAAGGAGGAAAACAAAAAGTGATTCATATTAGAGCATTCACAGTGAGTCTTTATCTCCATCCTTATAATTTAAACAAAAAACACAAACCTTAAATTTATATATCAATTTCTAAAATATTCTCACATCTCATTCTTTATCTTTATCTTTATATTCTTTTTTTTATTATTTCTTTCTCTTTCTTTTCTTTACAATATCAACTAACAACTATTTTGTCTTATTATTTTATTTCTTCTAAAAAAGATTTTTATTTAATTTTTATAAAAGTTTTATTATATAGTTATTATTTTTGGGTTTCAAGTTAAAAGTTTAAAATGAAAAAATAACACTACATAAGTTTCATATAATAGCTAGACAAAACTAAGTTTTAATAGACAATGAAATTTCAACGTAAGACATGACAAACAAACGTTAGCTCCATATAATGCGGTCTTATTTACTGTTGGAAAAAGAGTAGCCATTGATGTTCAATTAGATCTTCTTGAAGTTGATGATGTGCTAAACTATCTCTAATTTATTTATGACGTTGGATGAAGTCCATAAGTTGAGTTGTATGATCGCGTGACAATTCAATGAGATCATTATTAAGTTGATCATACTCAAAGTTAAGATTGTCATTGTCATCACGTTCATCTTCAATGATAATATTATGCAGAATAACACATGCTTTCATTATATTTGTTAGTTCCTTCACCTGAAACATTCGAGAAGGTCCGCGAATGATTGCAAATCGTTGTTGGAGGACACCAAATGCTCGCTCAACATCTTTTCTTGCCGATTCTTGTGCTTTGGCAAAATTCTTATTCTTATTTCCTCTTGGTGATGGGATCGTCTTCACAAAAGTTTGCCACTTAGGATAAATACCATCAGCAAGGTAATATCCCATAGGATAACTAAAGTCCCAACAATTCATATTCATTGTACACACTAGATGAAATGCAACTACAAGCAACAGTCCCTTGCAGCACACCACATATTGACATGGATGTAAAAAGGGGTGGTCAAAACGCTATCAAAATTGCAGTTTGTGAGCTGCCAAAACGCTGTCAAAAGTGCAGTTTTGAGAGCTGCCAAAACAGTTCTAAAAATGTAGTCAACGCTCGTTGGATATTCATCTTGGCTTAAAAGGTTGGTGTAGTACATTTCTTGATCTTGTGAATCCATGTCTTATGATCACTAAGCAAACAAATTGAAATGATAAGATCCTATATTACTAAAACTAACTTAAATATATTGCATGAAAACTGCACAAAATAACATAAAAATAGCATTTAAATCTGCAGCAAAACAGCACGAAAACAGTAGCAAAACAGCAGCAAAATAGCATTTAAAACTGTAGCAAAACAGCACAAAAACAGCAACAAAATAGAATTGAAAACTACAGCAAAACAGCATAAAGACAGCAACAAAACATCATGATGCAACAGCAAAACACAATAGCAACATAGCATTAAAAATACAGCAATACAGCACGAAAACAACAGTAAAATAACATAAAAAAACAACAGCAAAACAACATAACTTTAAGCGTTTGATGGAAGCAAAACAACAGCAAAACAACATAATTTTAAGCATTTGGTAGATAACATATCTCACTACCTACTGCAATGGGAAGATCAAATAACATGAGAATACATCTTCTATAATACTAAATGGATAATGTGCTAAAGCCCAACTAACAATTTAACTCATAAGTTACAATCATAGTACTACATGCATAAAGAAAACCCCTTAATTTCATCCCAAAGAAAACCCCTTAACTTCATCCCAAACTCCTCAAGTTTATCCTAAACAAAACCCTAGAAACAAGTTTGGGTATTAATACCAACCTTAATTAACCAAAGGGGCTAGTAACTAACTATATTTAAACTCAAGGACCATATATGTAATCAACTCAAACTACATACACATCATGATCTCATGTTCTTCCCCAACCTAAAACCATATTTCCACCGCCACCACACCATCGCCCTTGACAAAATTTCACCACCATGCTACCGCCCCATCGGCCACCATCACCTCCAATCATCACTATCGGCTTGTCCATCTATTAATCACAACAAAACACCACAGAAATCCCTAAAATTGTTAAAAGGGTAAACCATCATTCATAATCTAGTCACTACCATCACCCACCATCACCACCAGGAAATTGATGAGTGAATGATGGTGGGGGTGAACTTGGATGCAGTTAGAGCTTTGATTCATTTGATTTGGAAGTTATCAGGGTAAAGCGAAGGGGGAAGTTAACAGGGGAAACACGACGGCGGTGGTGTGGCCGATGGTGATGATGATGAGGGAACCGAAGATGGAGATGGATGAAGGTGGTGTGAGGGTGGTGTTGGCAGGCGGTGGTGGCCGGTGGTGATGGTCGGCGACAGTGGTGGTGATGATGAAAGTATTATTGTTCAGTGATGTAATTTAGCGTGTGTGTGTATATATATATATATGTATGTATATATGTAAAAGAATGTTGATCAAAAGAACGATGATCAAGAGAGGATGGCAAAAGGGAAGTGCAAATATGAGCAAATGTTAGTGTTGTTACCTGGTAATGGTGGCAACGGTAGGAGTCAGGGGGAGGGAGGAAGAAGAAGAAGGCGGGTGAAAGTGATGGTGGTTATTATAAGGGTTGAATAGTTTATTGGTATATTTACCAATTCACTGTAGATTACCATATATTTATATGGATAAGGTTTGAGTTTAAAGAATGAGATGTAACTCATTTTAATTCAAAACCTTATATTTTTTTTAAAATTTAAAGATAAGATGTAGTATACCAAATGAGATGTGAATGCTCTTATATCTTTGTTTTGTATTTTTATTTTAAGTATTTAGGATTAAAGTTAGTATTTTAACGAAAACAAACTACTTAATTAATAAAAAAATCATTAGCAAATGAGTATATTTGGTTAAACCAACACACAATTTAGTTAGTTATAACCCTACCATCTATGTGGTAGTGATGTGCTGGCCTAATGTTCGTTCTAATGTTCATTACTCGAATAATAAAGGTAATATGATGGAGTCAGTAATCCAAATAGAAAACTATTAATATAAAATTATAATTTGCAGAGTTAGGTCAATAATTATATAGTGTTATTGTGAAGTCAAAATTGTGGACGTGAAGGCGGTCATCTAATTCTAACCATGAATCCAAACAGACTATTCTAGCGGTTTGAATAATGACCGACCTTTGGCCCCTTTCCCTTTCACCTTCAACCACATTCATAATTGCTTTCACACCTCCGGCACGCAAAATGTGATTCCAATTTCCAACCCCCCCTCTCTCTCTTTCTCACACACACGCAAATTCCTCTCGATCAACGCTTTCAAAGTCCACAATGAACTCGATCATGCTACCGGCCACCTGTATCTCCGGCGGTGTCTCCTCCGCACAATATCGTATGTCACCGTGTTCGTCCTCACAGGCCAGAGGTTTTCTACGGTTTTCTTCTGTTCTTCCGTTGCTACGGTTCTCCGATCGCGATCATGGCCTGTTGCCAGCCGTTCATTCTGTCGCTGCTGATTCGACTAATTCTACGACGGTAATGGTTTGGTTGTGTGTGGTGTGGTTATCGTGACTTTGTGAGCGATTGTGGATGTTTTATATGTTTTGTGTGGCGGATTGTGTTGTTTTGGATATTGTGTTTGATGTTGAGTTTTATTTCTCAGATCTGGTGTGAAAATGAATGGTGATGTGTGGCTTTTGTTTTATTTAGCTGTGAATAATCGGATTAGGATACAGTTTATGAAAAACTTAGAGGTTATAAGCTGTTTCGGTAGCAATTGGAATTATTGAAATTCATGTCGGTATATTATGTTGCTGTGCAATGCATTTGGTCGCTCTTATGTTTCATATGCAATTGTATTAGCTATAGTGGCAAAGGTTTCGGAATCAGAGCCAGATGTATCTGAAGCTTGCATTGGCTAGTTTAAGTTGAACAAAGATTTGGTATAATTCGTAATGTTTTTTTTTTCCATGGATGACAATTGGAAAATGTTGAACAATACAAGCCTACAAAGCTGAATTGTTGACCTTGTGAGTTGACTAGAGGCATTAGATTTCTGAAAGTATTTATTTTAGAATACTTTATCTTGTCAGAAGAATAAAATATTGTTGAGAAAGAGGGGATGGGCTAAAGAGTATAGATTTGTGTTCAGACAGATGTAATGTGGAAAAATTAATAAACTGAATCCCTTGAGTTCTCTGTAGCTTGTTATAAATAAGTGTGAATATCTTGAATTTGCTATTGCTCTCAAGTCTGGAAATAAAGAGGCTACAGTTGTAACTTGTAACCTAGTAATAGAGCCTTAATTTCATGTATACACCTGCTGATAGAAATTATGTCAGTCGTGCTCTAGTAATATTCGGTTTCTATCTCATGGCACAGTACCGACATATTAGTCCGAATGGGGTGACCAACTTGTTTCCGAACCTAACAAATATAGATTGGCGTTAAGCAGGACTAATATATGAAGATATCTTTTATTCATAGCATGTATATAGCTTCTTTCTTCTGTCCTGCTTATTTGGGGCAAATATTAGATATGAATATGGTGCTTTATAAGTTGTGAACCTCTGGCCTCTAGCTTGTGAGTAGAGGAACAAACATCCACTGTTTGAGGCTCTGTATCCATCAGTAGTTCGTGTTCTCTTGTTTAATGTGGGATATTATAGTTTTAAACTCTGTTTTTAAAAGCTCACAAGGCACACGCCTAGGCCCTCAGGCGTAGCCATCGCTTTAAAAGCCCCATTTCAGGAGCTCAGGCGCATTTTCAGGCCAAGATCCGGCCAAAAATCGTCTGAATTCTGAAACAAATACACTAGCCCAAATTAAGCCTGCAATCAACCTAATACTGCCTAATTTAACCCAGAATAAGCCTAAAACATCTATAAACCCCTAAAAAGGTATTTATACTATATGCATTGCTTAAAAAAGCCCTTGCTCTTTAAGCAACTTGAGTCTAGGACCAAGACTCACCCTTTGCCCCTAGAGTGCGCCTTGCGCCTTTCGACAACTATGGTTTCACATTAATAGTTTAAATACACCTACTTTTGAGCATGCTTACGTGATTGCAAGTGTTAACTTAGTTTGCATTCTGTCGCTCTCATTTCTAATTTTATGTCAATTTGCAGCCCAGAGATGGAATATACACAGTTGCTGATTTTATGACAAGAAAAGAAGACTTACTTGTGGTAGAAACGTCAACACCTGTTGACAAGGGTATGCATGATATTGAGGTTTTGCTATTGTAAACTTACAAATCAGATATGACATCTCACTTTTTTATTCTGTATTAATAGCACTAGAGATTCTCGTGGAGAAAAGAATTACGGGCTTTCCAGTGGTTGATGCTGATTGGAATTTGGTATGATATTCCTTTGGCCTAGTCCTCTTTTTATAGCTTGAGCTAAAGCAAGAGAGCTGATAGTGTAATATATATGTATTCTAGATTTTATTCAGTCATTTCGTCATGTAAGAGATTTTTTTGCAAACGTCTTTAGGTTGGTGTCGTTTCAGACTATGACTTGTTAGCACTTGATTCAATTTCAGGTAATATTTTTTATTTCTTGAATGTCAATTGAAACCACTTGAACTTGTCGGATTATATTTCTGATAACCCCAAAGTTGCTTGCTGAATTTATGCTTAAATTTTTAAAACATTCTGTTAAGAATATTCAAATATTATTATTATATCATTAAAGAGGCATTGTTATCAGCTGGTATTTCATTCCTGATCTTTAGATGTTTAGGTTTACTAACATCTAACTCAACTTTAAATAAGTCTTAAAACTGTTAAGATGTTCTAGATCTATATAATGTTTTCTAGTTCTTAATATGGAATCAATTACTTCAACTCTTTGCTTTAAAGTAGGTTATTGGACATTTTGTTTTTAGCCATCCTGGTTAATGTTCAGACTTCAAAAAATCATGCTCGCATGGGTATTTCACATGCGATGTAAAGCTTGTATATTTGTATGCTTGTTTCTCTTACATTTTCTATGGGTGAATAGACAAAATATTCATTTTTTGTACCCAATTTAAATCGGTTGCGCTCATCTGTTACTTCTTTTTGTTAAAATGTCATCCATGTTAACAAATTAAAGCAAATAATAAGGGACTTAAATTATTTCATTTAGTGAAAGGTGTCATTGCTTAGCAAATAAAAGTGGAGCTTGAAGGTTGAGAGGGAGTTTGGTATATGAAATTTTTTGAAGGAAATGATATCTTTTAAAAGAACTGGAATCTTTGTTTTACAAAGTGCACTTCTAACGCAAGGCGACCTGAAAAACGCCTTAGGGCCCTGAGGTGGGTCATGTACATATGGGTCAAAGTTGGTCAAATTTAGGGCGTGGGAGTGTGATATGTGAAAAAGACCAAAAGGATGAATAGATTATGAATGGTTTACATGATAAGTAGGCTGATATGTAAAGAGACGAGAGAGATGCAACTTTTAGTGTGAAAAGAGCAACACCTCACGTACTTGAAGCTTTCACACCTCATGTACTTGAAGCTTTGGTCTCTCGCCTAAGCTTTTGGGACCTAAACCTCATTGTTTCTTGCTCCTATTAAAACCAAGATTGGAATTTGAAGGAATTGGATTTAAAATTGAAATTTGTCAGAGGAATTGGTACATTGTTAGAGGGATTGGTATTTGTCATCCATTTTGTTGTCAACATAATCATGTTAGGTTTGTTAATTTGCTAAAAAGGTTGGAGTGTGGTGGTATTTGTGGCGAGGCAAGGGCTCCTATAGTAGGGTAGGGTGGTGATGGTGAAGGAGTGGGAGCTTTCAGTTCCCTTGGTTTAATTCTTTCACAATTTGAAGCGACTTTAAATTCCTTTACTTGCAAAATTTAAGAGATCTCATTTCAATTCTAATCATTCTCCAACCAAACATGTTATCATTTGGAAATCTGTTCCAATGAATTTGTCAATCAATAGGCTAGGTAGGGAATTTATTAGAGGTGGCAAAATGGGTGGGTTGGATTGGGTTGGTTGTTAGGTTAGGATGGATTTGGGTCAGGATGGGTTTGGGTTAGGATGGGTCATTTAGAAAAAAAGGTCAGGATGGGTTCGGGTCAGGATGGGTTTGGGTCAGGATGGGTTCGGGTCAAGATGGGATCGGGTCAGTTTTAAAAAAAGTCAATACTATATTACTAGTTTTCTACAATCCAACAACACATATAGACAGATGCATATACGAGCTCAAACAGATACATATACAACTTCATCTATAAAGGGTCGGCACCTTCAATAAATCGACGATGATGGTGCGGTGGTGAAGCGAAGGCCCGACTGCAGGTGTGGTGGTGGTGAGTGATGAAACTCAATGGAGGTGTAGACTGATGCGGAGCCCGACTGTAGCTGCGGTGATGGTGCGGTGGTGCTGCACGATGAAACTTGACGGAGGTGGGAGGCTGTTGATGCGGTGGTGGTGCGGTGGACCGGTGGTGGTTCGGTGGTGGTGCGGTGGTGGTTCGGTGGTGGTGCGGTGGTGGTGCGCGATGAAACTCGACGGAGGTGGGAGGCTGTAGGTGTGGTGGTGCGGTGGTGATTAATTTGAGTGAAAGAAATTTTGACTTAGTGTGACTTGCAAATCTAATTTTAAAAGCCCATCTTGACCTATGTTTCTTTTTTTTCAAAAAAGCTTTTAACCCATCTTGACCCCCTTGTTTTGTTTATTTAATCCATTCTAACCCATCTTTATTTTTAAAACACCCATTATGACCCAAAATCACATTCTTGGACTTCTTTTGCCACCTCTAGAATTTATATTCTATGTCCATTGAATGCTAACGAACCAAACACCTGGCTCTTAGATTTGTGAAATTTCTTAGATTGTTTCATGGCAACGGAAGTACAGAACGGTAACGTTGAAATCTATTTATTGTAATATAAGTGTGTGATTATTGGAAAACCATTAAGGTTCTATAATCATTTTTCTTCCTTTTTTTTATTTATCACATTCCTGTTTATGAATGCGTGCACTTTTTGCTGTTTATGCTGCCTTTGAATTATAACTTCTAGCCTATCTTTTTCCCCATACACTTATACTGTATTCCTTGTAACCTCATTGGTTTTCAGGTGGTAATCACAGTGACACAGTTTTGTTTCCTGATGTTGAAAGTTCTTGGAAAGTATGTCAAACAATCTACTCTAACTTGTAAACTTTCATGCGACTGTTGATATGTTTTTTTATCCTTGCTTAAATCAAAAGCAAGGATTAAGAACACTAATTTTTTTTTAAATTTCTACTGCAGACATTCAATGAGATACAAAAACTACTTGGTAAAACTGACGGGAAAGTTGTCGGGGACTTGATGACACCTTCTCCCCTTGTTGTTCATGACACCTCAAACCTTGAGGAAGCAGTAAGGTATTGTAGATCCACACTTGTTTCTTTGAGTATTTTATTTTTTTATATATATATTTTTTCAAACTAGGTTGTTGCTTGAGACAAAATACCGTCGACTTCCAGTCGTTAATGATGATGGCAAGCTGGTTGGACTTATTACAAGAGGTGATGTTGTTAGGGCTGCCCTTCATATCAAACATGCTATTAAGAATATGCAATTGTCGCAAGATTGAGTGTTTATAGATCATGATTTGGAGGCCATTCATGGTAGGCTAGCCTATGCTTCATGTTCTCTATTAATTCAGCATTCTTGTTTCTGAAACTTACCGAGTGGGAGTTTGTGTCGAATAGTACTCAGATTCTCACCACTGATGTGGAACCTGGTAACCATTTTGCCGCGTAAGAGTGGGATGATTGATTCAGCAGCAGGAGGTATTCCTGCAGATATATTGTATTATATTATACTGCATTCAATCTCACGATGTTTGTAACTTATTGAAATAGAGTTGCATGTATATTTGAGTAAAAATACTGGTAGAACTCTAGATGTTCTTAGTACACATGGATGGTGACATAAGTACATAACTTACCAATTCGGGCTAGATGTAAGATTGAATTAATTATATAAGAAAGACATATCAGACGTGGCTTGCTACTATTCGGTAAGCAGGCCCATACTCTGTTTGAAATCGACCTTAAGGTATTCGGTTGAACATAAATTCACTTCGATGGATTGACAACTAATGACGAGTCTATGCAGACCTCTTTACTAAATCCTTTAGCAATGACATCAACTTTGATCCATTCTAGATTTGAATTAATTAATAATAGTAACTTATTTTGTTGTTTTGAGAAACAATTTCAAGTAAAGAATTACGTCAAGTCGTCAACCATATAAGCACATGTATATATTACTTTAGTTATGATACATAAGGTCGTTGTAGTGCCAAGTGTAACATTTTAAAAGCCAAGAGTTCGCCCAGTAGATTTATAGGTCCTTAAACCTAAAAGAGTAGAAAGAAAATAGTTGCAAAGTATGGCCCTTTGGAGGGTTTTTCCCTTCTAAATATCATTCTTCTATCGCGCTTTACTCAGAGGAGTATTGTTTGTAACTATTTTCTTTGATACCTTTTATTCTTTTCCTTATCCGTTTGGGCTTAGATTTTTCTTAAACCTCTGTAAGTTATTTTTTTTACTTGTTGGGATGGTAATTTACAAATTTTATAGCAAAAATAATTATCAAAATTTTATTAATGATATGTATCACGGAGTACTAGAAACTCGGTTGCGCTAAAGGTACCCTCACATATTAAACGAGCATTTAAAACGTGGAACCTTAAACAGAACGTTTAAAAAATGGAACAGCCATGCATGAGCATAATGCGAAACTGGGTTTAAATGGATGTTTAGGTATCTAGGCATGAAGTGCCCAATAACGCCTCAGGGTGTTAAAGCTGTGGTGGCCTGTTAAGGGGGACACCCCCTTGGCGTTAAAGGGCATTAAGGGGGTCGGTGCTAATGAATCAACGGGCGTTGCCAAGAGGAGAAGCGCGTTCAGTGACACACAATCAGTTTTTTTGTAATTATTTTAAAGTGGGAAAAAGAGCGAGTGCAAGATAGTCAAACCATTTTTATATAATAAGATCGCATGAAAAAAAAAAGTAAAATGAGTGATGCAAAGATAAAAGGCCTTGTACATCCTATGACCTTAAGACCTAAAATTACATCTACCGAAATCAATATTTTTTTTGATGTAGAAATTATGTAAAAAATTTTAAAGGCAAATGTACAGCGTTGATTTAAATGATAGATATTATCTTAATCGGGCTCGCGTATTCGTTTTTCGATAGGAACGACACCTCTAACCCTCTTAGGAGACATACAACTGAGAAAAAGAAAAAAAGAGATAGAGAAATATGAGTGTTCATGTAACAAATTTTGGGTGTTTATATAACCCAAACTTTATCAAATTAGTAGTGTTACAATATTCAAACATATGTACATAGTTATTACATTAATGATAGTGCTTAATGACACCAGTGATGAAGGCAATGATTGACGTTTAATGATTTCGAAAGGAGAATAATGTACAAATCTGTTAAAAAGTTAGAACACCTTTACAACTTTTCTTTTAAAAAACATTATTATTCAAATTGAATTAATCATAATGTAACTATGTAAGTTTGTTAATCAAATATAAACAAGTCATAAACTGATCATGCTAGATACATCCTTTGATATATATGAAAAGAAAAAAGGTTCGAAATAAAACTACTTACTCTTTATATGCATTGAAACAGAAGATAGTTTTATTATTTGTGAATATATTAAACTTAATATAATTATAAAATCTTATTTTCAAACACGACGGTAAGGTTTTATTTTTATGCTATAAATTAAAAGGATAATGATATATTCTTCATATGATCTGATGGGTGTGGCTTCGGTAAGGTTGGGAGAGTGAAGTAGCAGAGAGAGGATGACGAGGGAACAATCTAACAGTTTGGTGGTGCAGATGAACCGTGATGTGTGTGGCATAAGGTGGAGCGGCTTGAGACTACGGGATGGAATCCTCCCCCCACCTTCGGCACCGCCTAAATGGTTCACGTCGAGCGGTATATACCACCACAACCTTATAGTGTGATTTGCGATTTAAACTACTTTTCTAATTCCTAGAAGACACTTTTTTTTTTCTTTTTATCTCCTGCTCAGACCACTCCTAATTTCTTTAAGAATCCACTTTTGTGATTTCTGTGAGGACCAATTATTAAAGAATCATCTTTATCCGTACCAAACATGTAACTAAAGATCAATTCATTATGTAGATCTAAAACATTGAATACTAAACTTATCTTATTTTTACTGCTAACACACTTTCTATTTTATACGTATTTTATTTCTAAAATCACCCTTTTGTACACTTTGATTTAAAACCATAATTTCTAATTTAGATAGTATGTCATTTTATCATTGGGTTATCCTTTAGTGACATAATAAATCTTTCCTAACTTGAATATATAATTTTTTGTTAATAATAATAATCATATTGTAAAATTATGATACATGCCACCTATAAAATAATTGACATAATTTAATAAGAATTATCTGAAGTGTTAAAATCTCTAAAACTGTTTTGATTGAAAAATCAAAAGCACTTTTGTCATCTCAATGTGTTCTTTTTCTCTAGTATAAAGGATACAAGAGTTGTCCATAAACATTATCCGAGTAAAGATAACATAACTGTATGTTTATTTGGTTAAAAATAAGAACACACATGAATGTTACAATTACAACTCTATTATAAAAAGATTATTTGGGGCCACATGTTTTAACTTCATGGATTAAATTTGAATGCATTTAAGAAAAATTGCACTTATAATGTTTTCAAATTTCATTTTTACTTCTAAAGTATATGACTCAGAATGTTTGCATTACAGTTTTTATTTTGTCTTATAATCTTATATGTGTACATTTTTCTCTCTTCCACGTTGCTAATTTTCTTTTAACATTTTTTTACTTTTAACTGTCACATAATCTAAGTGGCGGCGGATCCATGAAATATTTTCATAGAGTCAGAAAATTTTAAGGCTCTTTAACTATAACTAAGTCTTAATATTCTTCAAGCTGATTCAGTGACTGTCTAGTCAAGTTATAAATAAAAAGATAAAGCCAATTAAGTATAAAAAATAAATAATAGAAGTACTTTAATTGTTATTAGAAATACATTATAAAAAATACAATCTCCCATTGACTAGGATGAGAAGAGGAAATTGGTTTTCATTCGGTAGGATCCAAAGAAATATTATCCAAATCACTATATATGATTTTCGAATGGGTATAAAATTAATTAGGTTAAGTTAAATGGATTTAATAGATTAATAGTTAAATGGGTATAAGAGTTTGATTGTTTATTTGGACTTAAACTATTCAAACTAGTTTATTAAAAATAGGTATAAATTATATACATTAATTAGCTTATATTTGTTGATTTATTTACAATAGTTATATTTGGAAAATAGTTAAAATTTAAACTTTAATTTTCTTGAGATCGATATAAAATTTAATTTAAGTACGTCTTAAAATTTCATTAAAATATGAGTATTAAAAAAAAAGGTTCATAGGGTACCTTGATCTCCCGCCTAAAGGTAGGTCCCCTCATCCCTAACCTTACACAAGAAATCTTCTCTAAAAACCCGAGATTTTTTTACCTGATTTTGGACAGCTCGTGACATTCTTCCCCACCTAAACTCACGACGTACTCGTCGTGTTTCTTGCATGACCCTCGGTTTGTTCTCATGAGTTGCAAGATGGATATTGTTTTGACTTGATGGCTAGACTCCATCGTTGTTGTGTGTACTTTATCGCCTTTGACGATGTACAAAGTGTTCAGAAAAGTTGCTGGAACGGCCTTTGCTTTTATGAAAAAGTCCATTCCTAGCACTATCATGTAGTCGCCTAATGGTACTATCGAGAAATCAAGTTTACCTTGCCATGTCTTGATCTTAGTCTTAACGGCCCATGAAAATCCCTTGATCACTTTCGTGTTACCATTGGCGTCTTTGAGAAATCCATCTCGTGTGGATATCCTTAGGCCGAGTCTCTTAGCCTCTTCTCGCGTCATGAAGTTGTGACTTGCTTCGGTATCAACCAGTGCCTTTGCAAGTCGTCCATTTATTTCTAAGTTCACAAACCGAAGTCCTTTTGCCTCCGTGTTGGTGATGTTGCCCTGTGCTCCGTTGGGCAGGACTTAACCATTTTTAACGGCTTCCTTCATGTGTTGCTAAATCATTCAGTACTTGTAGTTGCATTGCCCCAAGATGAACCTCCTTGTCTTCACAGGATGCATCATCAGTTCTAGCCACCATGGCTTGCAGACTTTGTTTCTTCAGGCAATCCTGAGCATTATGCGGTCCGTCGCATATGAAAAAGAATTTCGAAGGACGTTTTTCATTGTCGTATTATGGTGGTTTCCTTGTTTCCACTTTCCGATCATGATTGGGCTTAACTCCCTCACCTTTCTCATCATCATTTTCCTCATTCATGGGCCTATATGGTTGTTTTTCTTTATAATCGATCAAGCTTTCAGGTATTGCAATGGCTGAAGCAAGATCTTGAACATTCCTTCGTTCTAGTTCTATCTTGGCCCATGATTGTAAACCATCGAGAAAGTAGAAGAGAGAGTCTTTATCCGGTAAGTCCGGGATCTCAAGGACAAGTGTTGTGAACTCCTTAACATAGTTCTTGATGGTCTCGGTTTGTTTGAGCTTACGAAGTCAACTTCTTGCTTCGTGCTCAGCATTTACTGGATAAAACTGTCTTTTGAGTTCTTGAACAAACTCAGACCAAGTTTTGATTATGCACGTACCTCGTTCGATGTCCATGCTTTGACGTCTCCACCACAGCACTGTTGTATCTTTGAGATACATAGTGGCTGTTTTAATTTTAGTGGCATCATCAAGGATTTGTAACCCTCCTAAGTACTGCTCCATTTCCCAAATGAAGTCATCGACCGCCCGAGCTTCTCGTTTGCCAAAAAACGATGATGGTTTGGGAATTTCAACTCTCGATGTAAAGTTCATGATATTACCCCCAGTCGTGATCATGGCTTTATTGCAATCAACTACTTTAGCTTCCAAGCCCAACAGACTTCGGTGCATGTCACTTGACAGCTCATCCATGTCCTTTTGTAGCTTGGTAGTAACATCTTTGATTGCATCCTTGATCATCAGCTTTACCTCTTCCCGCAGTAGCTCCATAGCAGCCTTGAGTCCATCTTTAAGCTCCGTAAAGTCTGCTTCTAAGACATCTAGCCATTGGAAGCACAAGTCTACCTGAGATCCTATCTCGACAAGACCTGTTTACATGTCTCCAACTCGTTTTTCCAAGGCACGGTCCTTGGATGTCCCATGATTTTTCTTACTGCCATGGGGAGTCTCATCTTGTCCCCTGTTTCCTTCATCACCGACAACCTTTCCTGCTCTGATACCACTTGACACGGAGTGATTTATTCGACTCTCGTGTGACACTTAGACTTGATGTAAGTTCAACCTTTGTGACCCAAACAATGTAACAATTCAAACAACGATGCGGAAGCGTTTGCAAGCGAGTAATACAAATAGCTTTGTATTGCTTATAAGGTTGTTTACAAGTATGCTTTGTACAAGTACTACATAAGACTTGTCTATGGTTTTGGGTGAGTGAAAATGTGCCTTACATCTTTTATTTATACTACTTCATGACTCTAGCTTATTCACGATCTAGAGTTTTCTAACAACTAAATATCTTAGATATTTACAAGTTTAGATATTTCTTATGAAAATATCAAGCCTTTTGAAGGCTGTTCTAGATCATTCCTTGGTAGCCTTTTTAGTGCATTCTAAGGTCCTTCATGGCTGATCTAGAGTGCTCCTGGTGTTGCCTCCTGGCCCAGAATGTTTTGGGTTATTTCGGAGACTTCCAGACAACTCTTGATGTGTCCAAACGTGTTTGGAAACTTTCAGAACCCGAGTTTTTTGACCTGATTTTAGGCGGATCATGACAATAGGGTACCTTGATCTTCCGCCCGAAAGGTAGGTCCCCTCATTGCCTAACCTTACACAAGAAATCTTCTCCACCTTTAAGGGCTCGATTTACTCCATAGAAATCTTAAAAAACATAATGTTAAAGGGTACGAAAATATTGCAAGTACAAAATGTTACTACTTTGTGTACAAGAAGAAAAACCTTTAACATCTTTTTAACAAGGTGTATGGTACAAAATGTGTTAAAGATCTAAGAATTGCTACGCAGGGAATGATGAACCGTATGGGTATTTAGTGCAAGAAGTGAAGCATTGGTTACAAGTTGCTTTAAGTTATAATATACTGTTATGGATCGAAACCATTGTAAGGTATTGAACTTGTCCTACATCAATTGTATGGGCAAATGATATGGTGTTATAGGCCAAATGAGTTCCCTCACTCATCAGACTAGTCTTTTGGGTTGAGTTTTTTCGTTTGGCCTATAACATTGATATTAGAGCCACCTCGAAGTGGTGGCCAATTGAGTGATGGTCTTGAGAGAGCCAGCTGTGACCAACGTGGTCATGACCAACGAGGACGTTGGCCCTTAAGGAGGGCCGAATGTTATGAACCGTAGCCATTGCAAGCTCTGGAACTTGTCCCACATCGGTTGTATGGTCAATTGATTTGGGGTTTATAGACCAAATGGGTTCCCTCACCTATCAGACTAGTTTTTTGGGTTGAGTTTTTCCATTTGGCCCGTAACATATGCATTGTTTCATTTCAGGTTATTTAAAACACAATTTGTTATTTCCTTTGACCGCTTAATTTTACCTAACTTGTTATTTCGCTTAGCAAAAATTCTTGTGCGACGCATTTTGTTAAAAACAATTGTTAAGTTGAGAACGTCTTATCTAGGGGTGTTCAATTTCAGATATCCGAAAATTTCGAATAGTGAATTTCACTATCCGAATCCGAATCCGAAATTTTGGATTCGGATTCTGAGATCCATTCGGATATCCGAATTCAAAAAAAATTTGTATTATTTAATAAATTTTTAAAAAATATAATAGTTTTTATTGAAATGTTTTTCGGATATTCGAAGTTTTTTATTAAAATATCCTAAATATCTAAAAACATCCGAAATATTTAATTAATATTTAATATTTTTAAAATTTTATAACAATATTTTGGATATTAGGGATATTTCGGATATCCGAAATATCCGAAAATTCTCAAAATCACTATCCGAATCCGAATTCGAAATTTCGGATATCCGAATTTCGGATACGATTTCGGATTCGGATATTTTTGAACACCCCTAGTCTTATCGATTCTCTCTCGAACATCAGTACGTATACTGTAATCTGCATATTTTGCATATTGTAAAGTGTTTATGTGCATTATACAACTTTGTAGATTTTTTTTACTAATTTACATTAAAGTTTTTGACATTTTACAATTTTAAGTTTAGTTATATCTATACTATATACTTTATACTTACCTATTATTATATAACCATAATTTTTTTTGTTTCTTTTATAGATTTTAAAGTCTAATGTTTATAGTATTCTGAATGTACACTTACGATGTGCTTATTTTCATCCACTTCTAATAAAATCCAAATTTATACGTGCTTATGTTTTTAACTGGTTGGTTTTTTTCATTATTGCCTTGTCGCAATCACGGGTTGGACAATTTCACGTTTTTCTATAAAGCTTTGAATATTATGAACGACGTTCAGGTTTCATTTTCTTACAAAACGTGGGTTTGTGGTAACATTTATGCAAGAGTTTTCAATGGTTTTATGTCGCCCGTAACGCGAGAGTCTTAATAGTAGCTTAATAACAAATTTTAACTAGGCAATATTCACGGATGACGTGTATATATGCATGTAACTATAAACGTATAAATATATGAGGCCATGAGGGTGCATAAATGCTAAAATTACTAAAGTTTTCATAAGAGATCCAAAGTAGTAACTTTAAATCAATAAAATTAACGTAAGAATTGAAAAAGAGATTATATACAACAAATTTAAAAATTAACAAATTTTGATATATATATATATATATATATATATATATATATATATATATATATATATATATATATATATATATATATGCATACCCATCAATATGCATATCTATACTATTATATAATACATATTATAAGAATAAGATTGTAATTTTATTCAAAGTGTAAGACACATATACAATATTTTAAGCATAAAATACAAGTGTTTTATACTATAGTTCCACTTTTGTCATCATTTAATTAACTTCTTCTAATTATTGTATTATTTAATACACATTATTAATACATTATTTAATAATATGATATTATTTAATTCAATTCATTAAATTTTATTTTATTTATAATAATATAAATTGGCATTTATAAATTTATAGTTACTAATCATATTTTTATAAATAAATATTATCAAAATTAAATATTATTTTATTTAAATACTTATATCTATACTACTATATAATGCATCTCTTTGGATAGAGATGTAATTTTGTTAAGCATACAAGCTTTGAAGCAATATGTACAAAGGAGTGCAAGACATTTAAGAGAGGTACAATAGGGAATTGATTAAGATTTTAAGACACTTTACGGGAAATATAGTAAATTTATTCATTAAATTTTATGCACCTTGATATTTTTTCTCTTGTCTCTTTCATGAATTTAATAAACAATATTAATATATTATTTAGTAATATGATATTATTTAATTCACGTTATTAAATTTTATTTTATTTATGATAATATAAATTGATATTTAAATATATATTTACTAATTATTTTTTATAAATAAATACTAATTAAATTAAGTATTATTTTAATTAAACATTTAAGTATATAACTTATATATATTTATAATAACTATAATACTAATATTTTTTCTATGGGTATATTGTAAGTTTAATAATTTTAATATTTATCTATATCTTTTATAATAAAAGTGAAAGGAAGATAGAATGATAATTTTACATATGGATTAAGACACCCATATGAAATATCATGCTTAAATTTTAAAAAATTAACCATTTTATTCCATTTATGCTTTTACAATAAAGTATAACATATGATGCTTATAATACAAATGCTAAAGCATATACACATGGCCAAACAAAACCGCCATTTACTGTCAATGTCGTTCATTCATTGCGATTGAGCACTAATCCATCTTCCCATTTTCCTTGCCGGTTGTTAACAACTCAATAACAATCAAGATGGTAATTTGTGGTGACAATTTCTCCATTAACTTTCTCCGGTCTATGCAAATCGCCATCGAAAGCTGCCTCCAATGATCATAAAACTCTAACCTACATTCATAAAACGAAACATCCTCTAAAATCTAGGCAATAAGTGATTTCAGATCACAAATACCACCCATGCTTTCACTAATCTTATTGGAATAATATAGTTGTGTTAAAGACTTTTGTAATATACGTAATTGTTTTCTTTCATTCATTATTTTAATAATTATATTTTGATTTTTTAATTTACGTTATAACGCACCAAGCCGATACTGACTAAAATTGAATTCCCAAAAAATCGCGCAACAGCCGTACCGCCGCAACGCGCATGCATTTTCACTAGTGTACTATAATATACTTAAAAGACATAGAGTAAACCTTTAAAAGCTTACGTACAAGTAGTTTATGTATAAGTATTAAAGTTTTATTTCAGATTCTTAAGACGTACATTTTGTCCTTTAAGTTTAGATGTAGGTAAACTTTATATTTTATAGTATTCGAGTTTAACTATAGATACACTTTATACTATGTATTTATCTATTTGTTTTTTACTCGCTCTTCATTTTTTTTGTTTATTTTTTGTTTCTTCTAAAACTTTAGAAGGTTATACTTTATAAAATTTTATATATATCGTTGTGACATTCTTATTTTTATCTATATTTTGTTATAAATTTAATCCAAAACTAATTTGTCCTCCATAATGCATAAATCATCAAAACACAAACATGAAAATGGTCAAAGTTGATTCAACATTGTGATTGTTTATAGATTCATTTTTTTTTCTTTTACAACTTTTAAAATATGATATTTTTACAAATCCACTTTTATAGATGCTTATTTTTCATTTTTTTCTTGTGACATACTTATTTCTATCAACGTTTCAAAGTGAATATTTTAACAGCTTTGTTTTTTTACATAATGTTTTGAATATTATTAAGGACTTCGCTGCAGTTCTCAAGTTTGTGTTGATTTTATTTTTATATCAAACTTTGGATGTTATCAATATATCTGAGTTTCGATTTCCTTATATAAAGTGACGTATATTTTCAACGTGCAGGTTCGCGATAACGTTTTGACATTATTCTTTTTCATGGTTTTACGCTCCCGCTGTAATGCGGTGTTTTGTCTCTTTTATATAAGGTTTCAAGTGTTTTAGCATTTTTTTTTCTTATATAGAGTTATTTATGCTATTAACTTCCCCTTCAACGTATGGGTTCACGACAACATTTTGATTATAATTTTCTCAAGGTTTTACACCGCCTGCTACAGCGCGAGGTCTTAGTTCTAGTTTACATATACAAATCAAAACAAAGAAAAATACAAACATTTACACTGCTTCCTTCTAAGCCTACCACACCCCGGCTAAAGCGAAAACACTGAGGTATGATGAAATTGAATCATAACACAATGATAAAAAGTACTAAAGGAAATTACATATTAAAATCGAATAGTTGATTACATCCAATTCTATAAACAAATAAACCAAATAAGTAAATAAGTCTTCATTTTATTCAAAGTCTAACTAGGTCAAACTAAAGATTATCCTTGAAACCTGGCATGAGAAAAGCAACAAACTTAGTTTACATTACCTGAAAACATTCTAAAATATGTCAACTAAAAAGTTGATGAGAACATAGGTTTAGAAGTATAAATATAGTAGATAACAATGTACAAACCAACAAATAATTTTTCAAATACAAATAAGTAAACTATTATAAAGTATACATATAGTAGGTAACAATGTACAAACCAACAAAGAATTTTCCAAATACAAGTAAACTATTATAAGTATACATATACTAGATAACAATATGCAAACCAACAAACAATTTTCCAAATACAAGTAACTAAATTATTATACATGAGTCCACAACCAACTCTAGTGATCGAGTGCCCTCTCGTCTAACCCCCTGACACAAAAGGTCAGACTAATAGTATGTTTGTCTAGTATGCAATTTCGGAGCATTCATCTCCTTCCAAGTACAAAAGAATATGTTGACTCAAATGACACTTAGTATTGATTAGCATGTATTAAACCGAGTACCAAATGGGATTGTCAGGCCAACAGATCTATCTACGTACTCCCATGGCTTCCCCAAAATATAGAAGAAAAATGGGCTATGAACTCATCTTGTAAAGTAGGTGGTTAATCTTGCAACTTGTAGTAACTTGGAGTAAGAATTGCTCTATGTAAGCTTATTTAGTTAGTTTATTGTATTTGTGGATAGTTGAGGGGTTGTTATTGTAAAAATTTCAATAATGGTTTTCATATACTAAATATGTGTCATCCCAGAGTAGCACATTCAAAAAAAGGATTCCTAGGATAGAGTTAGTGGATTTTAATAACTTAAGTACTCCGTCTTTTCTTAGAACGTTTTACTAGTCATATAACTACATAACAGGTGAAACGATTCTACATGTATACTAGACCAAGTCAAAGGTGTGTTTGTTATGTTTATAAAATATAATGAACAAGTGTAAATATAACTCTAGAAAGAATAGGAATGAACAAGTTGTATAGTATAGGGTTACAATTGAAAATATAAAGAATTTTACTAGAAACATGATTCAAAGTTGATAGATAATCATAAAAATCTTTAAAGTTTGGAATTTTATTGTGTAAAATATTTTTATATTGTTTATTCTATAATAAAATCATTTCTTTACATTATATTCATGAAAATATTAAAAAGTTGCAAAATTTAGGGTTTTGATAGCTTTGGACAGATTCACGCACTAAAATTGCATGAGCTGTTTCAGGGTCAAATCAATGAGTTATAAAACGTTCTTTATATGATTAGAAAGATAAAACTCATAAATTAATTTTGAAAAAAAAAGAATCATTGAAAAAGGATTTGTTATGAGGAAGATATGGCTGTCTGAAGTTGGCCTCGTGAATCTGTCAAAATCCAAAAATTTAAGTTTGATATGTTTAAACAAAGTTTTGATGATTTATGTTTATTTGATGATTTGATCCATCTTATATCTATGATTACTACACAAGTATATTTTTTAATCATAGATCCAACTAATTATTATTAAATTTTGATAAAACAAAATTGGAATGGTATGAACATGAAGAACACTAAATCTTACTTGATAGAGAAAGCTTCTTGAATCTTTAATAGAGGTTTTATGGGTTAAGATTTGTTGCTATGGGAGATCTAGACTTATAGTTTGGTGTGAAAAAAATGAGAATAAAACTTCCTATTTACAGTTGAAAAATTAAGATTTTAGGTTTCAATTAGGATTGATTTTTTTTAAAATTTTATTAATAAAAATCACATATATTACTAGAGATGGGGATGAAAATTGTTTTTATAATAGTTTAGAGTAAGGATTAGTTTGAATTATTATTTGTTAGATTTAAGATAGTTACTAATTAATTATTTATTAGTTTATTAGATATATATCACTTAAATGATTAAGACAATAATATATATATATATATATATATATATATTTTATAATTATCCATGCATATATATATATATATATATATATATATATATATATATATATATTATGTTTAGATAATTATAAGACTTAATTTAATTAACTAAGTCTTTATCCTGTCACACCCCAACCTTAACGGCGAAAACATTGAGATGTGAGGGTTAAGATTGTTCATGCCACACAACGTACTTCAAAGTGTAAATATGATTAAATATCCATTTCATTCCAAACAATGTCATAACAAAAGTCTCAATTCAAACAAACAAAATATAAGTGAAATTTAGACATCAAGTTTCATGGCATGGTCTTTATTTTCTCTAGGTCCAATCCTAGATGTTTTCAAATCTTCAAGAGCAATATTAAGCTTGAGTATTTTCTGAAACATGTTAAAAATACGGTCAACATATAATGTTGGTGAGTTCCCATAGCTTGTACATACATAAATATATAATCTTTTAAGATAGCAATTCATGTTATAGATTAAAGGATAATGCAAATATAAATGGATAACAAATGTAACAATCAAACCTTGACAAATATGACCACAACGAAATTATACGATTAGCTAAGTGTACTTGGTTCCCATGATGATCAAGAATACGTTATCAGGAGCCGGCAATAACCTCGACTTTAGCACCAAATAGGCTTGTCAGGCCCATAAATCTATGACGTCGATAGGCTAGCAATAGTTAATCATTGTGTTTACAAGTGTCGATCACATGATATTTACAAGATTCCAAATAACCATGATAAAATATAAGATGAATTGCACGTGTGTTACAAGATTACAAACGTCTTTACAAGTGTAATTTTAATACGATTAACATGCTTCACCCCAAAACGTGTGAAAGAAAGTAAAACGGGGTATGGAAAACTCACTTGGTATAAGAAGTACAAGGAAATAATAAGAATGAGATAACTCCAACGATGTCTTCACAATTGACCTAAAGTATGTGCTCCAAGATTTTAGAATTTAATCAAGAAGGTCAAAAGACGATACACGAAGACTAGAGTTTTAATTGTAATCGGGATTCTTGATTTGGTAATTTGATAATATATATACATTTTTATTATTCAACCTTGTTAAATGGAATTAAACGATGCGATTTAACTACTAAAAAGTTTTAGAGCCCTATTAATAATAAGATAAACATCCTCATACAAGAAAACGTTTAATTTATTAATAATGATCTATGAGATAATGAGTTTAATAATTAGAACATATATCTTTCCATTTGATTCGTAATAAACTTTATACATTTTAACTCTTTGCAAAAATATATTTCATAATAATTTTAAAAGTACAATGAAAGATTAAGTTAGAACTCTTAAGAATTTAAAAGAAAATATTTCTATTTGATTCACTAAAATTTTATACAATTGTAAATATATTTTATAATGATTTTTATAACTTAAAATAAAGAAAACGAATAAAATTTACCAAATTATAATTTCTATAACTTTAGAAATTTCTAAATAAATTATAATATTATAAAAAGGATTTTTATATTAAGTTAATAATATTTTAAGATTTTTGGGAATTAATTAATTAGAAAATCAGGTTTTAAAAAGATATTGCAGGGGCTCGGGTTCGAACCCGGGTCCCTTGCCTATCCCCCTTAAGCTTTAACCAGCAGGCTGGGGCGCCTGTGCCTGACATGACTTCGTTTTAACTTTATAAAACCTTTCATCGTAAAAAAACCCCAATTTCGCATGAACCCTAGAATCAAGATTGATCTAATTAATCATCAAATCGATGGTGATACTGAAATTAACCTTAGGGCTTTGATTCCCCATGGTTAATCGAATGCGTGGGTGTTAGAATCACCTGTAATGGTTACGGGATTGATGCGTACGAGTCCGAGCTAGTGCCGCGACGGGGTCTTGATCCAAATACGATGCGTGTGTGTGTTTTCGTAAAATTGGAATTACAGAGAGTTTAAAGAGATGGTTTGAGCATTAGCCCTCTAACTTATAGTTCCCATTTAGTCGATTAAGTGCCCAACGGCTCTAAGGTTAATCTCGTGCGTTTACAATCGATTGAGGTGTGTAATTTGCCGTTTCAGGTGAAATTAATCACCCCATTGATTTCTAATTGATTAACCAAACGTGTATGCTCGATTAATTGCATTATTAGTATAATTTAAGTATTGAAAAGATTTGGTTTATGATGGGTGTTCGGTTTCGAGTTCGAATATTAACTAAACCGAGATTAAAACTCAATTATTAGGCACCCTCGAGTTCGAAACTGTACCACGGTTTGAATGAGGCGATTTGGGAAACCTAAAAACGATGGTAGAGGTTCGCCGGAGGTGCGGCCGGAAAAATGGGCCGACGGGTGGGGGGTTGGGTTTTGTTTTAAAATTTTACCCTTTTGGTCCCTGAATGTTCAGGAACTTTTCATTTTACATTAGTTCTTTTTAGTGTACAAAATTTACAACTTTTACTGTTTTTACTACTATTTATAAATTTTGTTGATTTTATAAAAATTCATAATTTGATTGTTTGTTTTAATTTATTGCTTAAGATCACATTTTTAACAATGTACTTTACTATATATATATATATATATATATATATATATATATATATATATATATATACATTTTTAAATTTAAGGACATCTATAAATTTACAACTAGTTATTTATTAGTTTATTTATCTAACAAATATAATAAAGCTTACCAATTAATAGATATAAAGAGATTATTAGAATTTGCAAAAGAACTCCCATAGTTCCATTGATTTCATTAATGCCACTTACAAGAGATAACGGAGATACAAATAATTTAACGAATATTCGAAAGGTCACATATCCTTTGAATAAAAGTTACATATGTAACCCTAAGTTACACATATGTAAAATTTTGCCCTTATAATCATATGTGTTTCATTTATGTTGTAATTTAATATTGTTTTAGACTTTGGTTAATGCTATGACACTTTCAAGTTACTATTTATAACAAGACCTAGTGTGTACACACGTATTATCATATAATCACACTATCATACAATAGTATCATAATGTATAGAACATGAGATAGTTTCCACAAAAAGTTTCTTGATTTCAACAATGTTACATATAGAAATACTATAATTATTTAATAGAGTTAAGCATGAAAAATCAAGGATGTTACAAAGCCTTTGGCAAGCTTGTCGTGCATCATTGTCGGACAAAATGATACTCACTTTTTCATTTTAAACAACTCTCTAAGCATTAAGCAAAAGAAAGTTGAGAGAAGCTTGTTGAATAGGCCGTAATTCTTCTTTAAATTGTCTTGGTTAATGTACTCGAGCTTCGCTAATGAGATAGAGGAAAGCGAATCAATGAAATGAGATCTGCTGGTGCGATCGTTTGTCCAGTTATCTCAGTGAGGAATTTCGCTATGCTGAAACAGGGGCTTCCTTCCGCAGCCAAAAACGAGAAAGGGGGCTCAATGCCTGAAAGCCAGAAGTAACTCGTTTGTCTAACTCTAATTGTACATAGCTTAACTCGTTGTGAAATTCTAAATAGGGTTATATAAATATACATAAAAAAATTCTAATTACATTCCCGAGACTTATGAACAATCCATTTTGTTCCATATCTTACGCTAATTTTAGTAAACCCATGTGTTACACGAGTTAAAGAAATAAAATATTATAATAGTGAAACTTATCAATTATAAAATGATATTTTAAGATAAGATCTGATTGAAATTACGTATGAATAACAACTATAAGTATAAAACAATGATATGAAAATTTTAAACTTTTGTTTTTAAACTTTTTTTATTTTGAAAAAAAATTTAAATATTTTGTTTCAAAGCAAACCGTTTAAAAAATGTCCTTTTTTAAAAGTTTTCTTATTATAACTCCCAATTTTAAATATTTTGGTTTATAAAAACTTTACCTTTTAAAAACATCAATTTAAAGATATTTCGTATTTTTGGAAAACAATTGATGTTTTAGGAAAATGTCTTAGTTTATAAAAATTTATCTCTTTAAAAATTAAATTAATAAAATGATCTCTTTCTTAATTTATTAAAACCTATTTTAATCTAAAAATAAATTAAATAAAATTATTATTAATTAATGTAATTATTTAATAGGAGAGAGAAACGAGAAAATTTAAACGATGAAAAATATAATTCTGTCATGTGTCCCCCCTAATTACTTTTTTACTAACAGTAGGGGGATATATCATTGTGGTTCAAATTTAGCACTACGTAATCGGTGATTGAAAACTTTGTCTGATTTCAGAAGTGGTTAAATTTAATCATCTCTCTTAAGATACAACAATGATTAACTTCTATTTGTTGGTTGAAATAAACATAGTGATTGAATATAACCTTTATATAAGTGATACTTGTATGAAATCATATTGGTTAGTTTTAACAAATACTAATTACACCCAACACTTGCCAAGTGATAAGGGGATCATTTACTTGATTTTGGCATTACCCTTAAAAGATAACTTTTTTAGAAACATAACGCCCCTGATTAGCGGTGTTGCTTTTAATGATTGCAACTAACAACTAAAATGTTATGATTTTTTGGATATATAATTTACTTAAAAAAAGTGTTGTTTAAAAGTAGACACCATATTAAAGAAAATATGTATGTTTGAAAATGGGTAGAAATCAAAGGCGTGAACGGACATAACACGTCGTACATGTTTGAAGGGATGCATTAGAGATGCTTAGGCCACATGGAGTGGAGCCGCGAAAGTTTTGGGGAAACCTGAGGACAGTTGAGAACATCATGCCTCCGGACCAGGGTTTTTTTTATGCATGTGACTGGTGAATTTTCATCAGGATCCACTAGCCTTTCAAAACGAAAACTAAATTGGGGAAAATAGGAACACGGGAAAAAACTAGAATGACACAGTGTAAAACGGAAAAAAAAATGAGAAAGATGGAAAAAAACTAATGTGACACTCATATGCCACGCGGGTGAAAACGAAGAAAATGGAACGACTGCCTTGGCCTTAGAGCATCCACGATAAGACATGTAGTGCCTAAAATTGAATCCTCTCTCCCGTCCACTGCCCCATTCACATAATGATTGGTTTTAGCCCTTTCCTTGAGAGCATATCTAAAGTTAAAAATATGAACTTCGAATAAAACCTAAAATTCGAGTCTTCATTTTACCAAGTTCAATGTTAGCGAGATTAGTCAATATTTTTATGTTTCGATGCAACAGCAAGATGCTATTTATAACAAGTAGTTTTGTTGATTGGATAATTGGTCACAGATTACTTAACCTCAGGTTAAACAAAATATGAAAATACATATAAAAGAGGAAGTGTTTAGCCTATAGGTATGTATTGTTGTCCTATTTCAGTGATAAAAGAGGAAGTGCTTAGCCTATAGGTATGTATTGTTATCCTATTTCAGTGATAAAAACTATTTTTGTGAAAAATCATTTGCATCCCTAAAATATTCAATTTTAAATATTTAACAATGATATTTCTTTTTATTGTTCGATCTATGTAGATTATTTGCTTTACATCATTATAGAAGAAGAGTTCATGGATCACCTTATAAAAAATTCAAATAGCTTCTTGCTACTGAAAGATACCTAACACAACTCCCCTTTAAAGAAGGGTTTTATCTCCTTAGAAACATCTTCAAACACCCCTATTAGGGGTGCTCTTACATAAAAGGAAAAAAGATATTGAACAAGTTTTCTTATTAATTCATACCTCCATTTAATTGACTATGTACCTTTTTTAATAAAAAATATGGTTTTTATTTTATGGTTTGAATGTAAATAGTTGTGCAGTGAAGATTAGCTCTCTTGTTTCCTAATTTTAGTTCCTTAAAATAATTCCCAATAGGAGTGTTCTTTGATGTTTTTGAGGTAGAAAGATCGATATAAAAGAGAGAGATGTGAACGAGAGAGGGAGTAAAGCTTGTTTTTGTGGAAGGATGGGTTCAAATGACTATTGTGAGGGGAGGGAGGAGATAGGGAAGAGAGTTTTTTAGGAGAAAATGTTTCCGAATTTGATAAGCTAGACAAGAGAGCGAGGTCTCACATACGTTTTTGGGGTGTCCTATATATGCATTAAGAACATCTCTGATATAAATCTTGGTTGTCTATGTGGTGCCTATGGATGAGAAAGATGTAAACTCATTCGAATTTTCAGATGAGCATGAAGATTTTAAAAGGAAGGAGAAAGAGGAAGAATATGGAGGAGAAAGGGAGCTCTAGTGAATCTCCATCAATTATCATATAATCATAGTTATTTATGGAACATACTAGAAGTGGTGTTGTTCAAAAGAATAGAAGCTAACTTGAAATCGGCTTGTTTGTAAACAAGTCGAGCAAGGATGGTTAGGTTTGTACACGAGTTGGACCATTGGCTAGTTCATTTGATTTGCTCAAATTAAATTGTATATTATAATTTATATAATTATAACCTAAAACTATAGCATATTGTTTAAAATTAAATTTCACGATTAGTCAATTTTTTTTTGGCATTTTCTAATGAAAAAGACAAATATAAAAGTATAGAAAATGATAATAGTACATCTATTAAATTTCTCATTTGTAAAATATCATTGGTAACGAGTCAAAACAAACAAATTAAGAAATATTGTTTCTTAATATAAGCATAAAAAATAACAAATTTAAAACAATGCGGACTCAACGAGCTAGCTTGACTAAACTTTATTAATTACGAGCCAAAATCAAACTCTAAACTTTTGTTCATTAAGATAAGTGAACCGAACCCGAACCTTATGGCTCTATTGATTTACAACCCGGAGAGGAAAATAAAAAAAAAAATAGAACGGAAAAAATTGAGATTATTGAAAAATATATATTAAAAGTGTAGGGTTATAGTAAAAATGATGTTTAATCTAAAAAGTCTAAGAAGGATTGTGAGCTTAACACGTGTTCTTTTATTATTTTAAAGAGGAGGGCATTTTAGTATTGTGTCAAATACATCAGCTCATTATGTCTTATATGTTAATTGTGTCATATATTACACATCATTTGTTATGTGTATTAATCATTGTGTTATACGTTTTAGATCACTTTGTGTTATTTTGCCATTGTTTATATAGAATATAAACTTGTTATATGTCATTGTATTTTACAATTAGAAGTACACAATGATATACTTTGACCAATGTATTTTTCAAAATTTATAGTATTGAAGATAACACAATGTGTTATTTTTGTCATTATTTTTTAATAGATTACATAAACTTGTTGTTATCTATCATTGTGTTTTATCATTAGAAGTACACAATGATGTTACTTCACAAATGTATTTTTCAAAACTTATGGTGTTCACGATAACATAATGACAATCAAAAAACATAATAAGATATTGTGTTATTTTGTCATTATTTTTTAATGTATTAGATTAATTATTTGTTAATTTATTATTGTGTTTTACATATTAGAGATATACAATAATGTTATTCAATTATTATATTTTGTAAAATTCAGCATTTTAGAAACACAGAATACTATTCAGAAAAACACAACAACTAACAAAAAGACATAATGACAAGATATGAGCTTAAAAACGTAAATTTTTTTATCTTTTTATATAAAAATACTATACTCGTTTTAATAATTAAAAACGCTCTTTTTTATAGTGTAATTTTTGTAAAAAAATAATGTCGTACATAAAAATTATAAGCGTTTTAAGAAAATGAAGAAATTTGCAAAAATTTAACAAATTTGGATATTACTAAAATACTCATCTAACAATTTTTTTTCTTACAGTTTGATCTCAACCATTGATTAAAATAATTAATGGTTGAGATTGTTTGTTACACGTTTTAATTTTAAAATATTTTCTATTTAAACATTTCACGTATTAAATACCAGGAATTACCAAAAGATCTTTCTAGTAAACAAATAATAAAAATTTACTCCAATATAAGAAAACAAGGTCCACTTCTCAGGGACAGGGAGACCAGACTGTGACCCATCCTCATCCCCACTTTTAACTTTAACTTCCATTCAAACCCTTTCCCTACCAGCAATTGCATTTTAACTTTTTTATATTTTCATCTTTTTAATATATTATTATATTTCATTTTGATAGGATTATTATGATGTTTAATGATTAACCTCATTATTCCATAACGTGGAAACCGGTGAAAACACCCGAGAATAGGAGAACTCCGGATCCTCTTACAGGTTAATAATATTCTATCTTTTTAGTAATCTGTTTTAATTATTATTTTCAGGATGCTACTAATCCTATATCAGCTCCAAACTCAAATAACCGTTTGACGATGAACTCAAAATGCCATAAGTAGAGGTCTATAAGCAAATCCAAACCTTTAACAGACGTTTAAAACTAAAAGACTATGATGCAAGCCTAAACCTTCAATCAACTGTTTGGTGTGATCTCAAACGGCCATTTGAATACGGTATGAAATTAGATTGTCAATACTCGATGTATGTGTATAGCAGGCTATATTTTTCATATACCGTTTTGGTTTATGTCAAATTTTAAACTTGTAACCTTTTATGTAATGACTATTCTGTTACTTATTAGGGGCTTAGACCTGTCACACTTTATTTTCATAATACATCATTAAAATAAATACTTGTAATTCATTCCAACTTGGTTACCATTAGAATATCCTCTGCCATGAGTCTTTTCCTTTGAGTTTTATGTAATGAAGACGACCAATATATACTTGAATTGACGTCTTCAAGTATCGCATGTCAGCTTATAAGTTTGACTTTTCCATATCTTTGCTGAGGTTGTTACAACTGCATTAGATTACATTAAAGTTAAATTTTTTAACACTAGTGAGTATTCTAATATGAACTTCCTTAGTTTTTGGACGATGTTTTTCATATTTGAGAATTTCATATTTCAATTTCATTAGCTTGAACAAGTGCAACTTGAGTTAAGAGCTTTCAATGTTTAGCGTAAGAGTTCAACTTTTATTTTGGCAATGTTGAAGTCCTACGCTAGATATACGATTTGAAATATTATAAAAACATTCAAGTATTTAATACTAAGTACGACATTATAAGTTTTTGATCTAACACTTGATACTCTAAAGCTAAAAGACTCAAAGCTGAGTATTTCCAACTAATTTTGATATGCTTAGAATTTCCCATTACTTTCTAAGTATGCAAACACATATAATATCATCAACTATACATCAAGTACAATTGGTCCTAACTAAAGTCGTCCAAAGTCATGGTACCGTAAGATGTTGAGTACTCGCATGAGTAATTGATCCTAAAATTATGAACCAACGACAATAATCTTGTGATTCGAAAGATATATGATATTAAGTGACTTACATACCACGAATCTAACGCCCATACATGACCCCTCCCTCTCTACGTGTGTTTAAATAAGTTCCGTAACGATATTCATTGTTATAATTCCATATCGATCTTCAAATAGCAAACACCCAATAAAGTGATAGAACATGATATCAGAATTAAGTTTGAATAATTCATTAATTTGTCTTTAAATATGTCTATAAATAAGTTTTACAGCCTAAAAAGTGCTGTTATTGTAACATAAAGGAAATAGTAGACATGCCGCTTGAGTAACACACAAAAAACGTTTGATTATGTTAAGTAAATGTAAAACTGATACGTGATATAGTCAAGTAACACCAACTAAACTCATCTTTACTATAACAATAATTCTTATTACCAGCAAAAAAATATCAATAGGTACTTGCTCATTTGATGAAACTTTTGTCTTTTAAACTGGGTTCAAACTTGGGTGAACATACAAAATCAATAACCGTAAAAAAATAAAACCAAACAAAAGAATAACTGAAATTGAGATCGATTGGTTATAGTTAAGTAAAGCTAAAAGCGAACCATTCGTTTCGGTTTCCCCTTCTTCTATAATCGAAACCTAACTGATAGCTATATATGAATGTATTTTTCATGTGTTTTTCACGTATTTTTATGTATTTGTAATATATTTTCTTGCATTTTTCATGCATTTTTATATATTTATATGCTTGAAACATGTTCAAAACAATAAAATTAAGTTCCATAACCGAACCTACAACTTCAAAAAGAAAAAAAAAACTGAAACCGAACCGACACTCAGTTTTCAGTTTGGGCTGCTTGAATTCAAATAACCAAATCGGTTTCAATTTCGATGAACCATAAAAACCAAACCGAATCAACTTTCACACACCTTTATTTCAAATCAAAACATAATGTAAAATAGTTTGTACTAGTTTAAAAGTGTGAGAAAATAGTTTTTCGTTATAACAAAAGTAAAAGAAGAATATATGAGAATTTAATTAGTTATTTATATATTTATTTATTTTTTAACAGTCATTAAGGATCTAGTAAAAAGCTAGAGTTATTCTATCTTGTATGAATATCTAGGGATAATGCACTCATACAAATTCCATGATATTCTCATAATAATAATAATAATACCAACAAAAGCAACGGAGACAGTGTATTTATTTTCGAATTATGTGTCTCGATCCCACGACTACCATCATCCTATAATAATAACCTCGTGACACGAGCCCTCTTTCTCCTTCACTTTCTCTTTCCACAACTCCGATGAAGACCACCACCAACTTCATCTTCCTCCACCACCACCTCCACAAACCACCGCTCACCGCCGCCGGAGCTCCGCCCTCCCACCACCGCCTCCGCCTCTTCACCCTCCTCTCCCTCTTCACCTTCGCCCTAACATTCTCCCTCTTCACCACCTTTCCATACACCAGAACCACCACCACCGCCACCGCCGACGCCGCCGGAACCCTAACACACCCACTACCCAGACCCATCTTCGACGCCCTCCTCCACTACGCCGGAGGTGGGTCAAACGCTACAAACCCGTCTCTGATGTCCGCCGCGGAGCTCAACGCCGTCGCCGCCGTCCTCCGCCGCTGCTCCTCCGCCTGTAATTTTCTGGTTTTTGGGCTCACACATGAAACCCTACTGTGGAATGCGTTGAACATCAACGGAAGAACGACGTTCGTCGACGAGAGTGCTTACTTCGTATCGAAATTGGAGGAGAACAACCCCGGAATCGAAGCGTACGACGTTCAATTCACGACGAAAGTGAGCGATCTGCACGAATTGATCGAGTATTCGAGATCGGAGCTCCGAAACGACTGTAAACCCGTGCAGAATCTCCTCTTCTCCGATTGCAAACTAGCGATTAACGACTTACCAAATCACGTATACGACGTCGCTTGGGATGTGATTCTGATCGACGGGCCACGTGGGTATTTCGCGAAAGCTCCGGGGAGGTTGCCGGCGATATTCACCGCCGGCGTGCTTGCCCGGAGCAAGAGCTCCGGCGCCGGCGAGACCCATGTGTTCGTTCATGAGTTTAATAGGGAGGTGGAGAAGGTGGGTAGTGATGAGTTTTTGTGTGGTGAGAATTTGGTGGAGACGGTGGGGTTATTGGGGCATTTTGTGGTGGAGAAGAGGGGTTACGGTGGTGATGAGTTGCAGTTTTGCCGGAATCCGCCGTCTGCGGCGGCGACGGTGGCGGTGGTGTGATCGGAATGATGTGGTGATCGAGTGGTAAATGTAAATATGAATATGAAGATATTATATTTGAGAGAGTTGCTGATGTTTTTGGGTTTATTTTTAGCGTTTTGTTTCATGTAATTGGATCTTTGATGATAATCAATCAAAGTTTATGTAGAATTGTAGATAGTTCGTCTGCAAATTTAAATTGGGAGGTTGAAGATGAGGGGTGGTTTTGAATTTGAGGTAACTTTTTTTTTTTTTTTTTTTTTTTGTTTTGAACAGCAATGGAATTTCAGGTATGTAACATGACGTTGAAAAGGTGTCTTAATATAATTAGAAAGTATTATTATTATTTTAAGCAATTTGGATTCTTCGAATTTAGTTTAAGATTAATTGGCTTGAAAATTATCACAAATTTAGAATTATTTACATTCGATTACAATCACGGTTACAGTTAAACGAAATAGGAAACATTAAGTGAAGTAGACCCTAAATGTATGTTGATTATGTTACTGAAATTAATTTTAATAATGAAAATAAAAATTAACAGTATCATAGGTTAAACTCAAATCAAAAAGTCAGGTGTGTTTAATATTTTTGTAACGATATTTGATTATAGAAAAGGATAATGTTTATATTTAGGAATGAAATCTTTATATAATTCGAAAAAACAAAGCACAAGTTCAGGGCAATAAAATATGAAAAATAATTTAAATTCAGTTTGGAAAGTGGTTTAAATACAAGTCGAGTTGGTTCAGTCATGGGGAAATTTTGAATTTTAACTGATATTTTGCTTTAAATTTATTTTATTAACTGTTAGTTTTAGTTACAAACAGTTTGATTTTTCAGTTACAAGAAATCAGTTTGTTAAATTGATTAACTGTCGGTTAAGCTCAAGTTGTGTGGGTCACATCGAAGCTTATTTGAGTAATAATTCCAACAACATTTTGAACTAAACAAAACAACCAACTTAAGAAAAATAAATGAAATGATGCATCATTATTATCGAAAATAAAAGAATAAAGGCAGAGGTTTGAAGTTGGTTATTTTGGTTATATCTTAATTAAACCGCAAAACTTAGACTATTAAAAATCATAATCAAACCATAATTCCTCAAAATATATGGTTATCTCATCTTAGTTATTCAATTATTCTGTTTCTTTTTCGCTCATATCTTTTATAATAATTTTCAGTTATCATTTTAATATTTTTGTCTTAATCAGTATTTCATCTATTTTTGCGTTTGATAGATTGCATCTTAAAAAAATTAAGATATTCTGAGATAGCTTTGTTAGAATTCTACACTTAAAATTACACTAATTGGTTTGTCCATGGAAGCTAGGTGCAAAATCAAAAATATTCTCAAAAATATATTGTTTGAAATGTATTTCAAAGGCTTCCGACCGTATATCATGGGCTTCAGACCATATTCGAATGGCTTCCACCCATATTTCAAAGGCTTCTGCATGTGTTTGTGAGATTGGACACTCGTATATGTGAGGTCGAACGCCCGAGTTTTGGAGTCAGACGCCCGAGTTTAGGGGTCGGATGCTCGTGTTTTGTGGTCAAACCCCTGTGCTTTGGAGTTGCACACCTGTATTTGAACACATGACCTATTTATATCCATAAAAATTAGGTTCGGGTGACCATATTTTTTTTCGTTGACGTTTGTATTAGGATATGACATATTTGTGAATGATAAAATTAAAGGGGCATGTTTAGAAGTTTTTCTGGTCAAAGGTGCACTGCAAGCATTTTAACTCTTATAATCGTGTTGAAGACTACAAGAGGATAAGATATTTGATACAATGTTTGTGTTTCTTATTCATATTGAACAAGTTAAAAGGTTGTTTTAGGTGGTCACATTCCCTAATTATAAATTTATAGTAACAAATTGAAATTGTACTTTATTAGTAATTAATAATGATGTAAGAATGAAAATATACAGATAATTACACCGTACATTTTGGCATATTAGTAAGTGGTGGCCATATTATTTCATAATAAGAAAAGCATATAAGGTTGTTGGGTTAACTTTATATATAAGTATAAAAATTATAATATAAAATAGTAGACTATACTTTTGAAAGCCAACAAATCACAACGAGATTGGTAAATAGTAGACTATACGTGTAGACTTAATCACTGGTGGTCCAAGTGAGGGGTGAAAGGGATGACCGTCTAAGTGCTAGTCTCTTGAGGGGTTTAAAAATATTTTTTTTTAAAATTATATCTATTATATACATTTTTTACAAATCGTTTATAGAATTGACTCATTATATATTTTAAATTAACATATTTTACTCAAATATAATTTGGGGTAAACCATTTAACTACTATAGTATGTCATTTTAAAATTATGATTTTGTCATGTTTATTTACTACAGAAAATTATGATTTTGTCATGTTAAAAATAATGCATTTTATAAACAAAAGAGTTAAATGTGGTTTACGCCCCTGAGGGTTCATAAAAATTATCATTTGAATCCAAAAGTTTAAAATGTGGAATTTTCATTAAAATTACTATTTGAATCCATTTGGCTACACCTAACTAACACGGTTAACTTTTTTCGTTAAGTTTCTAACATTAGATTTATTTTAATCAAAAAAATTACAAAATAAAGAACCAACTCACGTGAGGGTTTTTATATGTTTAACCTTTTTTTTTATAATTACAGTTATGATTTGACTTTATAATAGTATTTTATTATTTTGTCTTGTTAATGTATTTTGGTTTAGTAATCGTGTTACTTTTGTCTGCTTTATTATACATAGATTTTTTTGGTTTAAAGCTTAATTATGGTTACGATTATTGATGTTTTATGATTATTATTCATGGGCAGTTAATGTCATATTATTAATTGTTCTTATACTTTTATGAAAATCTATCTTTTATGATTATGATTTTTATATTATATGAATTGTTTGTTTATTTATATATATTTTTGTTTTGTATGTTTTATAAAGTTATAAATGAATCACTTTTAGTTAGTTATACTTATATTTTATTTTATATAATATGATGTCCAGAGATGTTTTCATTAATAAAATGAAAGAAATATTGATCTATCATTCCTGGTAAATTAAAATTGCAATGGTGACTACTAAAGGATACTGAACGCCTAAAACTTTTCACGTAGAGTTAATTTTTATTTTGTAATTGTTTTGAATTAAATACCTCTAATTTAAGAAACTTAACGGAAAAACTTAACGGCGTTAGTTAGGAGTAGTTAAGTGGATTCAAATGATAATTTTTGTGAAACTTTTGGATGCAAATGATTAAATTTAAACTTTTGGATTCAAATAACAATTTATATGAAACCTCAGGGATGTAAAATGCATTTGACTCTAAAAAAAATCCCCTTTGGAGCTTATTTTTTTAGCTCTCATATCTCCTTAAATCCTTAATGGATTTAATAAAATGTGAAATCATATAAATTCAAACGTATATTCGTTAGTGTTACCAAGAATTTCGCGGGAGATAAGGGGTGTGAAATTTAATATTTATGTTATTTATAAAAGCCGACTAGTTAAGACTAATAATATGATATTTCAAGTCAAAAGACAAGAATAAAGAACAATGTATGCACGTTGATGCCAATAAGCTTCCAAATTACTTATCAGCTTATGGAAATTGTATTTGTGAAATTTGATAAATATTTCACCAAATTTAAGTTATTATTTAGTTTCAAATCATTGATTACAAAACATTTAACTTTTTCCTTTAATAACAAAGATAAATTTACATGTATGTCGATACTTGTTAGAAAAAACTAACCAATATCAAATTAAATTTTTTTTATCTCTACTACTATATGATAGAGAACATTGTGGCAAAAGTGGAATTTTTTTTACGACTGTCTCCATTCCATTGGTCATTGATTGCGAAATCCCTGTTCGTATTCGAGTCGTTTCATCAATTGAATGGCTATTGAAGCCCCCATTTCAAACCCCTTCCCAATTCAAATCCCTATCCCGCATGTATATGTAGTTCCAGATGCGAATTCGAAAATCCTTTCGACGTCACTGCACTCGAACCTCATAAACTCAAGTGAATCTGTGATTTTCTTCTCTTCGGTTTTATTAATTTAAGATACATATATGTCTGTGTGTGTTTTGTTATATGTGTTCTGTAATTTGTGAATCAATGAACCACACGCTTCTTTCAATCATTTAGGTTTTGGTTTCTGTGTTCTCAGGTACGCATTCTAAAATTTACTTCTCTTTGGCTTCTGTTCAATGTTTGATTCGTAGATTTGCTTGTTTCTTGTTGATATGTATTTCTTAGGTTCTTTTTTGTTGATTTTATATTATTCGTAGCTGATTAGGTGACTAATTGTTCAAATTATTTTGGGAATCATATGGTTCATACTGATGTACATGTGGTGTTTAGATGTGAGAAATGGAATGGTTGGAAGAATATAACAAGTTGTAACAAAACAGACTAGAAAATCATTTGATTTTGTCAAGTCGTATGAATAAAAGTAGGTGTTTCAATTACTCAACTCAACTTTGTTATTCCTGCAAATAAACCACGTTTAAAAAAGTACAACGATTGAATAAAAAATAAGCTCTTTCTTCATATTGTTCACTCAAAAAATAGCTTTGTTCTTAACCTTCCAAATAGACAGCATTTGACTAATTACCATTAATTGTTGTTAAAAAAATACTCTTAATTACTTTGTGTAATCAAGAGAAGTTAATTATACTAAGAAGGCAAAAGGATCTATCTAAATGAAGGTAGCTTTACCACCAGTATGTTTACTGAAAAAGTTTACCTATAAAGACGAATTGGGACAATAACATAACGATAACCATAACCAAACTAAATAAATCTCATTAATAGTGAAGCCATTTGCAAGATATGTAGAGGATGAGATGTAAGCAAACCTTACTTTTACCACAATACTTAAGTATTAGGATAATAATAAAGGAAAATGCCACAGAAATGTAACAAAGTTTATAAACTGTTCTAATTAAGTAACTGAAACTTTTTTTGTACCTATAAAGTAACTATACTTTCGTTTAATGTTCTAATCTTGTGTAATTACCAGGTCATCAGGTTACCATATTTTTTTTATTTTTTATTTTCTTTTAAAGCTTAGGTGGATATTATTTATATTAGCTGGATTTTATAAAATCAAAATATATCTTTTAATGCTTAGGTGGATATTATTTATATTAGTTGGATTTTATACATGTCATTATTTATATTTTTCCACATCGCATTAAAGATTAAAAAAATTTAATGAAAACTGACACATCATCAATGGTTACCAGAAAATCTGACAATTACATATGATTAAAACATCAAATCAAGCTTCGGTGACTTTAGAGAGACAAAAAAAGTTTCGGTGACTTAATTGAAACAGTTTTCAAACTTGGTTACATTTCTATAAAGTTACCCCTAATAATAAATATATTAATAAAAAAACCCTGATTCCAACAAAAGAGCCTCCTAAACTGAGTTGCGGTTACAGAATGATCACCACCGATACTCGAGTATATGTTACAAAAAAACATCACTCAAGTTGTCACCGTTGATATGGAAATAGAAAAACTATTTACTCCAAGGGAGAAATAGTCAAAGTGTTCACTCGTCAAACATACCACCTTTCATTGCAAATTGAAGTGCTTACTTATATGATTGTTCTAGTAATCCCACGACCAACGTTTAGGAAAAATAGAAACCGAAGTACTAGCTAAGAAGCTAAAAGTACAACTTGGAAAAGCATTGACAATAAACTGCATTATATATGTAGTGAACACGAACTAAGAAAGTGGAAGCAAGTATTGGTGGTGGTGAACGGGTGCTCTACATGGTTTCAACCTCCATCATGAGGCTCAATTTGATAAATTACACTTACTCTTGAAAAACAATGTTTATAGCATAGAGTTGTTCAAAAAGCTTGTGGCTCGTGGTTCGCTCGAAGCTTGCTTAAAATAGCTCGAAAAAAGCTCGCCTGAAATCAGCTCGTTTATAAACGAGTCGAGCTGGTTTGGCTCGGTTTGTAAACTAGCCGAGCCCGAGCCAAAGTCAGCTCGCTTGTTAGCTCGTTTAAATTTAAACCTCAATTATAATGTATCTAAACTATAAATCAAAAGTATGACATATTATATAAAAAAGGTTATTTTGATATTTTATAATGAGAAACTAATTATAAAGTTATAAAAAATGATTATACTTATTGAAATAACAATCTTATATAATTGTTTTCAACGAATCAAAATAAACAAATATAAGAAATATTATTTAACTTTTTATATATACCAATAGATTCAAAAATAAAAAATAGTTTTTATAAACAACAAGTAAGTTGGCTCGCGAGCCCGAGCTCGGACTTTAAGCTCGTTAAAATAAACGAGTCGGTTCGGCTTAGCTTGGCTCGTTTACATTGATACCGTACCATATGCCAGTGAGCACTACTCAAATTTTCATCTTACATCCTCTTGAATTTTTAGATTACACCTTCAAATTTGTAATGTTTCAAGTTGACTTCATGTTTTATATATAAATATACGTCTTTAGCCTATTAAGTTTTAAGTAATTTGATTTTTCAATAACTTTCGTTAGTTAGTTTCTTATGTAAAAAAGTAAATAATATGTGCATCTTTAACCTTCTTTTTGGTGTCCTGATAAAATTTGGTTAAAAACAAGGTTGTATTCATAATAGGATATCAAAAGTCATATCGACTCGACTGACAATGATTTGCTAGTATCATGTAGAATGAAACCGATATCGACTAAAAAATCAGTATTAACTGTTTTCTATCTATATTTCGATCTCTAGAATTGAGTCACTCAGTCGCCGCAAATTCATACGTCTCTTTTATCTACTTAATCATATTAATGTCATCGTCATAACTCATCTGACGAAGTTTATAAATGTGCCGCATCGTGAGATTTTAATTTCTAGTTTATTATTAATTACTAAACTTGAAATTCGAACTCCTTGTAAAATATCCAACCCTCTATGAATTTAGGATCAATTGCATATATACCTTATAAACATCTCTTAAATGTATATGTACCCAAACAAAAATTTTAATTGCATATCTACTCAACTTATTATTATGACAATATTACTATTCCAAAAAAATTAATAAACACTTACATATGCCATTAAACAGTTTAGAGCGTGAATATGTTTTTAACCCATTTGCCAATTATGAGGTTTGTAAGGGAGAAATTTGCCAATTATGAAGTTTTAGTAATAATAAAGGCAAATTAGTCATTACATAAATTACTTTTAATGAAAATGGGTAAATTTGTCAATTATGAAATTTTGTAAGTGCATATATGCATTTAAATTTTTGCTTTGTTATATATAACACTAGGTTATATCCCCGTGTATTACACGGGTTGAATAACAAAAATATTAAATAGTTATTGATGAAGAGTAGGAATTGTAAAATGTTATTTTGATATAAGATACGATTAAAATTACGTATGGTTAAGTATTTTGATTATTTTATTATTTTTAATACTTTCGTTTTAAAAAATTGCTTTGGAAATTTTTATTATTTGTTGTTTAAAAACTCCGGGTTTGTTTTTAAAAAATGTTTTTTATAAAACTTTTATTTTATAAAAAAATTGAATTAAATATTTCATAATTTAAAAAGTTTTATTGTTTTAGAAAATCATAGTTTAAGAAAATTTTATTTTTGAAAAAAATATATTTTTTAATCAAAATATTTAGTTTTTTTTAATGAAAAAATCTTTTAAAAATTATTAATTCAAGGACTTGAATTTATAATCGAGAGAGAGAAAGAGAAATATTTGAAAATTATTTATTTGACTTTTTAAAAATAAAATAAATAGTTTAGTCGGAAAAATAAATGGGAGATTGAGTGTGGGAATGACATATGTCAAAAAATATAAACAATTATTAGTATAGATTTACGACCCTAGGGGTATTTTGGTCTTTTCAAAAAATCTAATAGAAATGTTAACATCATTAGTAAAAAAGACAAAAATAAAATAATTTGCAAAAGTCAGGCTAAAAATTGGGACAAATAAAATGTTGGTACTCAAGTGGATACAATTTACAAAACTCACATACGAGAACCGAAATTAACTCTAGTTTTAGTTTATCTCATTATCTTATATCTCTTTAACAACGTTAATTTATTTTTGTTAGCTTTTTATAATTGACAACAAAACACATGTGAAATATAAAACAAAAATTAAATTAAAAGAATACATCAAGACTAAAAGAAACAAAAAGGATACATAAAAATTTAAAAAGAATTCCCTATTTACTCTCTCACTCACTTTCTCTTCTCTCTCTATTCACATCTTGTTCTGAATAGCCAAATATTATCATAAAACTAGCAATGAGCTAGAAATAAGTAAAAGTTACACCATGAATTATAATTATAATATAATACATATTAATCGCATACGTCGGTGGGTGCAGTTGCTTTTGATGAATTCATATCTATTGGTTCATAGATTGGCCACCAAAATTAAGAAGCAAAGCTTTGAAAGGGAAATCTAAGGAATTCTAGTTTTAACTTTGAAAAGGGATCCAAATTAGCATTGTATATAACTATTAGTTTTAGTTACCCGTGTATTACATGGAAAAGGGAAAGTTAATTATTAAATAACATAAAAAAATAAATAAAACCAAATGCATTGTATATTAAATGAGACATAACAACTTTCGATTATAAGGTCACAAATGAACAAAAACCTTATTATAAACTACATTTGTAGTAACGTTAGTATGTTTGCCCTCATTATCTATAGCTAAGAGTTTCAATCTATTTTTTACTCTTGACTTGTGACAAGACGACATAAAACTTACCATGCGTAAAAACGGTCTCTTTTAAGTACAAACCGACTTTTGACAAAGATTGATCTTAAATTTTGTTTATTGTCATAGCGAAATATACAGCCAAATGAAACTGTATTCTTTTAGACTTAAAATGAATATTTTGACAGTTCAAATCGTGAGCTAGAATGTTGATTATTATTTATTTAATACTAACTTTAGTAAACTTGTTTATCATACGGGTTAAAAAAATATTAAATGTAATGAATATTTATGAAGTTAAAATGATATTCTAAAATAAGATAAGATTAAAATTAAATATGAGTATTATATATAGATTTAAGACTAACATTAGTAAACCCGTGTATTATACGGGTTAAAAAAATAAAATATTAAATATAATGAAAATTTATAAAGTATAAAATGATATTTTAAAATAAGAAATGATTAAAATTATGTATAAGTAATAACTATAAGTAATAAAATATTGATATCAATTTAACCTATTGTTTTTAAACTTTTTCAAAAAAAAGTTAAACATTTTTTAAAACAAACCGTATTAAAAAATGTCATTTTTTTAAAGTTTTTATTATATGTCCTAATTTAATTATTTTTAGTTTATAAAAAATTACTTTTTATAAAAACCAATATTAAATATTTTATATTTAAAAAAGTTAGATGTCTTAGAAAAAAATTTTATTTTATAAAAATTATTTTCTAGAAATAATACTAATAAAAAGACATCTTTCTTAATTTATTAAAAAATTAATCAAAAAAATCAAAATTATTTAATATTTCTTAATTTAGGTAATTATTTAAGAGGAGAGAGAGGCGGGAAAAATAAAGTTAGGAGGCTTAAAAATGTGCTAAGTGTCCCCTTAATTACTCTTTTAGTATTATATATAGATATAGATTAAAGAATTTTAGGGGGAAATATGCTTTTAATCTATTAATTTAAATGCAATCGTATATTATGATTTTGGAGGTGATTTGAACACTAGAAACCAACTCATACATCAAATTAATTATTTTAAAAGGGTGTGAAAGGTACATGGTCTTAGAATGAGTTTTTGCAGGTGGCTCACGTGATTAAAGAGGAGATAGATCTGTCGGTGCGAGTGGAAAAAAACACAATCAGAAAATGGGACCCGGGTGCAGAGTGGGTTCGATGTGGTTCACACAAAATGGCACCCATTTGGTGTTTATACGAATGGGTTTGGTCAAGTGTCATTTACGCAACACCATTGATCTATTATTGTTCCATTATACATCTATAGGGACACCGTACATTTATTTTGTCTTACAATTGGTAGTTCTACTTGTTTTTGTCACATTTAATTTTTAATAATTTCGTTTTCGGATTCAAGCTTAATTCTTCTTTTCTTTTCATTCTCGTTTTGAATTATTTTAGGTTTATTTTATGATTTTTATTTCAATGTAGTTGAAGATGACGATTTCTGACACGACATGAATATAAGCAGGTTTCATGTTGTTACATTTATCATGTCAGCCTACGTACTTAATTAAGCATGTAGACACGACAACCTATTTATGACTGTTTAACCTGTTTTTTACAACCCGGCAATGCGTTTAACCCGTTTACAACTTGATTACAATCCGTTTGAGATGTTCAGATAAATGGTTAAACGGGTTGTGCTCCGGTTACACGGATGTGTTTAGGCTAGGATTGATGTCTTTAACACGAATAAATATATGAGTTATGTATAAGTTTAATTAAAATTGTCTATTTTCTTTATTCTTACTCTTATATATCACTTTTCATTGTCAATAATCACTGTTTTAACTGGTTCATAGTTAAAGTTGTAAAAAGAATTGGAGTAAATCGGTATCTCATGAAAGCTATGCTTTCATAACAATTATGAAATCGGTATCTACAGTGATGTTATGTTATTAGTGTTGGGCACTGACCTTCCATACCTAGTTTTCAAAAAGCGAATTTAATGGATACCTTTAGAAAAATTGTTTGGTTTGTCATTCAATCTTCCATTTTGGCAGTGGTTTTGGGTTATTTTTGTACTTGTATGGCTAAGGTTCGACTTTTTGTTGTCTAATTAAAAGAAATACCATTTATTGATACCACTGATTTTTGAACCGGACCAAACCAGGTGGACCGGGAACCGGTTATAGAACCAGTCCGATTGTGTGTATTTGAACCGTTTTATTTGAATCGGCCGATTAGCGGTCGGACAGGTGAATCGGTTGAACCGGAGCTGGTGGTCGATTTGGATTCAAAACTTTTTTTTATTTTCTTTTACTATCATAATCTTATTTTTTAATTAATTTAGTAATTTGTTTTAGTTATATAAGTGTTCATATTGTATTAAAAGTGTAAATCCACTCTAAAATATATAGTATTTTCATACATTGTTTTTGACCAGATATATATTAATAATATTAATTTTTATATATGACGTCATCCTGCTCATTAATCCGGTTCGACCAATCCGACCAGTCCAACTGGTGACCCGTTGTCCGGTCTATTTGAAAACATTGATTAATACTAATTGGTAGGTTTTAGGTTTAAGTTTAACTCGTGTTTACTCAAAATTTACTTTCTTCTTTCAATGCTTTTAGAATGATCTTTGTTCCTCTTTCTGTGCTTTTAGAATGATCTTTGTGTTCTTTGTGTTAGTTCTGTTCTGCTAATTGATTTCGTGTTTGGTTATTGAGGTAAAATTAATTTTTACATGTTATTTGTTATTTGGTTTGTGTGGATTGTCTTTTTTGTTTGATCTTATATTGGTATATTGGTTCAGGCCGCATCTCCATTTACAATATCTTGCAGACTTCATATTATTTATGATTTACGGATTCCCCAAAGAACATCGTATATCATATGTTGCGTTAATCCAGTACAGAAAATTGTGATGACCGTACTATAAGAGGCAGAAATGATAGTGTGATCCAGGGGTTGTGTTCTTAAGGTAAGAATTGTGTCTAAAGGGTATTTTCATAAATCTATGTGTGTGCCTTACTATACTTTGCCTTTTTTCAACACATGTAATTAATCATATCAAAACCCCAAAGGACCTTTTCTTATTTTATAACTTATGATCATACAATCTTTCACCTCATGACCAACACCCCAAAGGATCTTATCTTGTGGTGTGTTGGAGATCATGAAGAGGCACCACGAGCTCCACCACACCACGGCTTGAACCCAAATGCTCTCCAGTATTAGAACACTAAAGATGACATCAAATCACGGATCATAGGCTAGTTACTTTAGTTCCTACATCATTCAATAGTGAAAGAAACAGTTAAAAATTGAAGATTTAAACTCAAACATCTTAAACAAAAACAAGTTCAATCTGAAGTTCTGTGCATATCCTAGGTTCAAAACATACTTTGCTTAGTAGTGAAACCAAACATTTTATTCAAATCAAAAATTGAGAGATTATGTTATAATCATACGTTCGTTCTATTGTAATCATAGTACACTTTATTTCATTTTTGGCAAGCCTTGTAGCTTACTTTTACTTCTATTGTATCTTTTATCTTTTACTTTTTTCTATTGTAATCATAGTACCGATCTTGCCTCTGTTGTATGTTGTGCTAACCCGCGATTGTTGTCAGCATTGTTCTACCTTAGATGTAAGAGAGTAGGTTGTTTCTAGTGAATTGAAAGAAGTTTGTGTCTTAATAAGCTCATGCAGCGTTTGAGACAGAAAGTGGCAGGATCAATGGTAGCACCTATGGACTACAGCAGACCTTAATCGGGCCCACACCGACATTACGCGACACCAAGGGCTAACAAGACACAGTCGTATGTTTGACATTGAAATTCAAAATGCATATCTTCATGCATATAAGAATAAAGATCAGCAAATGAAGATTTCCTGAATGGTACATAAGTTTGATAAGTTAACAACCGAAATATAATAAAAACAACATTTTTAAGATGAAAGAACATAGCAGATGTTCAGTTCATGTTTCATGTTCATACTGACTGAAGCATGATCTTGGTAAATCAATTGAGGGTTTTTGCTTTGCGACTATTCTTTTCCTCGATGCCTGATTGAGTAAACCTGTGTCTAAGGACCGCGAGGACATCTTCAAATTTTAACCCTCTGCGGATTAATAAGACCATTTCATGATACAACACATCTGCCATCTCTGACAAGGTACGTGATTCATCCTCATTCTCTTCCAGTGTTCTGCATAACTCATCAGCTTCTTCACTGCAAGAAAGAAAAATAAAAAAACAAAAAATTATATGACAATCTTTGATTATATGAAACTTTTATGAAAGAAATCAACTTACCGGATCTTTGAGCATAATAACTTGTCATCAAGCAATAGGCGTTTTGTCCATGAAGGTTTGCCTTGTTGAGGTGCCGACAGTTCTTTCTTTCGTTGGGAGAGTGTAGATTCCAGCGAGTATAGTGTGGTCAATGCCAGATCACTTTTTTCAACCTTAACAAAAAGTAAATACATGAATAAATAACAGGGGTCCAAGGTCAAAGAAAAATATCAAGGGAATGTAATGGGCACCTGTGGTTCATTTAAAGAATCAAAAATGGATGTGTAATAGCAAGTTTCAGATCCGGTATGGCAGGTAGGACCATCAGGCTTTCCAAGGTATATGATCTGTCAAAATGTTAAACATTTCAGCTATGTTTTTCGTAAAATAGAAACTAGAAGTGGAAATTTCAATTAAATATTAATAAATGAGTCGATTCAGGTAATGTTTGATCTCTAATGGTCAAAGTCAAATGGATGAAATCAAGAGAATTAGCTAAAAAGTAAATGGGTAAAATGAGTCGCATGAATCAAAAGATGCCCAAGCCCTAAAGGGTAGTTTTTATGCATAAAACTCCTTAATCATTTATCATCGACACTAATCAGTTACAAAAATTTAAAGAAATGGACGAAAGTATGAATGGCCAAAATGACTAGACCTGTTTCGACCCATTACCCAACCCGCCCAAGTTCCAAACAACATATTTTGCCACCAATTAGAAAAAGAAACCCGCAAAAGCTGCTCAAAATATTACTCACTCTGTCTCACTAAGAATTGCATAAATTTCATTTTGCATTTGTATCACTATGTTGAGTAGTCTAATATACAGAGACAATAATATAACTTTGTTTTCTTTTACCACAATTCATATATGTGAGATGGTTATAATGAGAAAATAGGCAAGTAACAAGTTTAACATGGAATCCTACCCCATAAGAAAAAATCTGAAAAGAAACACTGAACTTGCAAGTCATCATAGAACATCTAAAAAACAGGGAATGTTGAAACTCACTGAATCACGATCACAATCAAGGAATATATCATGAACATTGATGAAATTAAGTGATGTCTCTCCTTTTGTCCACAATTGTGATCTTGATCTGCTATAAAAAGTTGCCTTTTTGGAAGCAATCGTGGTTGCAATTGCATCCCTGTTTGCAAATCCTTGCATCAAGATTGCTCCTGAGTCCACATTTTGAGCTATAGCCACAGCCAGACCCTTTTCATCCCATTTAACACTGTCCAATATCGAGTTTAACTGAAATCCAATTTATTTAAGTTAATTTATCAGTATATATCTGAAGTTTAAATAAATACAACGTAAATGCAGCTGTCAACATCTTCTATGCTACTCATTTATCACTCGTTATAAGGAAATAAACAAAATTTAAGTAGTATCACACATGCAGCATCATGAGGTACTCTTCTTGGCTAAATCACCTAAAATGGATCTGAGGGCCCGTAACTAGAAGAAAATCTGAAGCAAGTACAAAGTTTAGTATAAATTACCTTGGATTCAAGATGAATATGTACATCAGGTTTCTTAATGCAAGCCTTGATCGCAAAACACCTATTGTTGGATGTATCATTTCGTGTGTGGAAGCTTCCAGTGTAGAAGACACATTCTCGTGAAGTAATTTGCAAAGATCGAAGTCCATGAAAATGTGCAAATGCCATAGAGAATAAGCAATCCTCACACTGAGATGTATCAAGCTACTGTTATAAAAAAGTGTGAACATTAAGATAACAAATGCAAAATACTCAAACATGTCAAAAGTAAAACAATAAAGAAAACTGCAAAGAATGAAGTCCATACTGAACTAGAATTTCCGAAGCCAAATAAGGCAAAATCTACCTTAAACCTTTCGATATTATACAGATGATAAATTAGTTTTCTTGTTTCAGATGCAAACTGATACCAAGGCGTCTTCCTTAATTCTAAATTTCTACACTTTGTAATGAAACAGACATGGTAATTATTTTTTTTCTCAAAGGGTACAAAGTCCACATTACAGGTTGAACACCACAGGCAGGAGTAGTTACTTTATGGAACGGAAAGATTAATTCAGAAATTTAGTTTGCCTTTTCTATTTTTTTTCAATATCTGTGGTTTGTATTATTATTTTTAAATGATAAAGACGGTTCATGAATATTATAACCACATATTCCAAATATAAAAAAAATTAATAAAGGTTAAATGGCCAGCTCCAAAATTCAAACTGTCAGCTGATTTGCTATGGTTTGGGTAGTTTAGTCAGTTTCAATGGTTAATAACACCCCTAATACACATTACTTGAAGCAATAAAAAAATAATCAAATCCATGAGCTTCAAAGAATCAAATAAAGAAAAGGGAAGATAAAAAAGGTCTTGATGATAACAATTCACCACACATCCATATGAAAAGACAATTATAACACCATACAAAGAGAAAAGAAACCATGTGTTAGGAAAAGAAGCTACAATGTAAATTTGGATACCATCTTAATAAACTTTACCCTCTCCATCTCAAAAACTATTCATACTTGACTTCTAAATACAAAGGGGATGTTCAATATTTCTCATAAAAACAGCTTACGCCTTTTGACATAAGCAGCTCTCAGACCTCACTATTCAAAAGTGTTTATTTCACTCTGTAATAATCAGATCAGTGGTTCAGATAAGCAATCCCAGACACCCCAAAACCACTTATCTTCTGTATCAAAAAGGCAATAGCCAATAAGCAGATAAGCAATTCTAATAATCAGTCCAAAACACCACCCAAGTTTCTTGTTAGATTCAAAATTGGATTGAATGTTGGTACTTTTAAAGGAAGATTCAGAATCAGCATCAAAATCATAATCAAAATCAAATGATAGTGTGTTTTCAATTTTAAATATTCAAACATGTCTTATTTAAAGTCAAAATCGTTGCAGCAATACAAATAGACTAACGCTAATGTTTCATATACAACAGCATTCATCTATATCATTGAATGCTACAAATGCATACTATGTCCTTTTCAACTAAATCAAATAACAAGCAATTTGACATTTAGACAATGTTGGAATCCAGTTAACATAAACAGACACGCGATTAAACAACTCAGGTACCTAAAATGAGGTTCTATATACTTCAACAATCATCGATCGAAAACTTAAAAAATGATTAACACGCTAAATTAAAGCACGAAATCCACATATCCACTATGAGAGGACGTGAATATTCAATTATTTCATAGAATCGACTCCTTATTAGGGCACAAAACATAAATTTTCTGGTTTATTCGTGAGAGAGATGAGTTATTGGCACATACCTGATGTGAGGGCTTTGACTGATGACTGAAGAGAGTGTAACGGAGTTTGTTTATTAAACCCAAAACTCCAGATTTGTGAGTCTTAGGCTTGACCTCAAACAAGCTAACGAGTTAGGGTTGAGCTCGTTTAAACTCCCGTAATCGTTTAAACTCGTTTTGACGTGAATTTTGTTGAACTAGCTTAAGTGTAGAGTTCTCACCCTCCGTGACACGGACAGAGCCGATGATATTAACGTTGTAAAAGGGTATGTTTGCAAACTTTATACACAACGTGGAAATTCGTTGCGCGTGTTGTTTCGCTGATACTAATCTGGTTATGCCTCGCAGATTGTGACCTATATAGGATCTAATACTAAAACAAAGAACTCATTAAAAGTGTTTGTAGCAAATAAGATAAAAATATTTTGAAAAACAAAACAATTCCACAACATTTCTTAACTTATTTTTGAACTAAATTTACATCTATACGTAGAATAATTAGAACTTATACCGACGATCGAAAAAGTATTATAAGTATCACATGACTTCAAACAGAATTTACTTTGAAACGTAGACAAACTCAAAACGTACATAAAAGTAAGCACGTGCAATGGTGTCATATATATACTCTGATAAAATGTAGACTACAATTGTTTTGACGCATTTTGAAACCAATATATACTTTAACCGGGTAAAGTTTTTTTGTTAAACCCCAATATCAAGAAAGATCAAAACTAAAAAAAAAAAACTATTGTGTCGAATTTTAAAAATCTTAAAATTACTATTCATTTAGTTCAAAAATTAATATATAGATAATAGATAATAATTAAAATAGTTGCAAGTAGCAAGGGTTGGATGTGTATAAAAAAACAAAAGAGAAGGACATCCTAGCAAATACGTAAAATCTAATCGACTTATTATTATTTCGTTTAGCCTCGTTCAATCCTATAGCGCACATAAAACGCTAATCAACAACACGACGACTGCTACTGCCACCGGAAACCTCCCACGAGCCACCGGAAACCACCGTTAGTCACCGTTAACTTCTCAGAAGTTGCTATCTGTATTCACTTCTTCCGTAAGATTCGAGCTAACGTTATTGCTTGAACTATTCATCGATATATAACCGACTGTTTCACAAGTAAATTATCTTATCTGAAGTTCTCTATATACCATCACAAGTCTGTGTAGACGACTATGTGTTTGATGTTAACTGGTTAGGGTTTCAGATCAGAAGATATTTCTTTGTGGAATTTGCAAATTAAATATTGTTTGGATCCGTGGATTGCGTTGCCCTCTTTTGAGAAATTAATATTAATTCTCTCATTGGCCAAATTCATTTGTGATTTTATTAACGTATGTAGTTAATTGTATGGACAACTTAGCAATTAGGAGGTTTGGGGTTCTTTTTGGTGTTTAATCTGCAAATACATCCGTATGTTTAATCACTTTCATTTCAGGTAATGATCAGAGTGAGGTTAATCCATTGTTATGTATTGATGTTTATTTATGTAAGAGTTCTAGCTTAGCTGTTTTGATAAATGTGTTTACTCAATTTCATATTTTGGCTCAATGTGACTTTTTGGCATAGTAAGGATGTGATTGTATAGGCAAAACTGTGTGATGGATTTGCTGACTTAACTATAGTACTATACACACACATACCTTTTTAGAACGGTTAACTCACATGCCCCCTAATTCCTACTCCTAAATTTACACCTTTGTCCACCATGGAACTTGAGCCCTCAACCTCGTGGAGAGGACACCTTTTTTAAACACCTTGATACCGCTAGGCCGAATGCTATTTGGTTGTTGACTTAACCATATGGCAAAACATTTTTGGACACGTCTAGCAAGCAACACACTTTATTTCTATTATCTATTGTGCCGAGATGAACTTTTTTCTAGAATATATTGTCTTTATTTGTTATCCATTCATGGCTTGTTAATCCATTTAGTTTAATAAGATGATTGATATCTTAAAGAGCTTGCTCTTACATGTGTTGTCTTGTTGTTTTCATAGATTGCGTTAAAGAGTTCTGATACACAAAATGGATCCAGAATCTGCTAAGACAACATTGCCTCCTGTAAAAGATTCGGGCCCCAAACCGTTCCTGCAGCGGATAGTGGACATGATTCTGCACAAGATTCAACATCAAAGCCGTCCGCTTTTGGCATAACCTCATGGGCCAGAATCTGAAACTGCCCCAACCTTTGGGAGGCACACAAGATGAGTCTTCATCTGAAAATACAAATACTGCCAGGTCACCTTTTTCTCGTTTGACTAGTGGACTTGGGTTGCGATTGTCTCCAAAGGCTCAGGAGCAAGATGATAATAACAGTCCTGATGGAGCTCCAACAACACCATCAGGTGGCATTATTGGAACGCTCACTAAAGGTTTTGTGGACACGTCTAAAAAACGCGGTCAAGGCTGTCCAGGTCAAGGCTCGTCATGTTGTATCACAAAACAAACGAAGATATCAGGTATGCTTATTTATCTTTATATGTGGCCATTTAGAAATTTAAAAGCTATGTACATATTCTTTTTGTTTCTGGAAAATTATTGTTTTTCCACATCTTTTCTAGTTCCATATTGGGTTGAATAATGAAAGTAAGGAAAAAGAAAGAATGTACATAGATTGTGGCCCCCACTGATTGTACTGAAGGGTAGCATGTGTCTAATTTCTAATACGATGTCATTTATGAATTGTTCTTCAAAATACTACTTAGCAGGTTTTTGATAAATTTTTATTATTTAATTTAGATTTTATGTATTTTTGTCTCACAAAAAGAAGTATTTTATTGCATACATCACTTATTGTTACTTTATGCTGGTTCCAGGAAGGGGGATTTGATTTGGATATGACATACATCACTGAGAATATAATTGCAATGGGATTCCCTGCTGGTGATATGAGCTCTGGTTTCTTCGGATATGTTGAGGTCAATATAGTACTTATATCATTGGCTTATATAATTATACTACATTCTTTAATGAAAACAATTTAGTTGAATTTTTCAAAATTTGCTGTAGGGATTTTATCGTAACCACATGGAGGAAGTTATCAGGTTCTTTGAAACCTATCACAAGGTGAGAACACTTTCTTGTAGATTTTGTTACATTCAAACTACAGTCATATTATGTCTTGTACTTTTTATAGTGTCATATTTGTATAATAAATGAGCGATCTTGCATGGGTGTGATGAAAGATGGAAGATGCTTGTTGTAAATTTGGAAAGTATAAATAGTTGGCACTAGAGATGACAATCTATAAGTGGGTTGATTTGGGTTGTCTTTTATCTGAAATTGGTCAAATAAAGAACTACCAAAACTCTATTTTAACCACCTAAACCAATTGTCTAATGACTTAGAAATTTAGATCAATATTGTAATTTCTTGTTCTGTAACCATAATTATAGTGTTAATTACTTATACAAATCTAAAAATGGACAAGAAAGTGTTTATGGGTCAACCCGGCCTAGGCTGTTTTGACCCGTATGAAAAATGACACGTTTTAACCTGAATCTGTTTGATCAGTTACCTGATATTCCCAAACCCTATATTTCCACTTCTAGTTATCTTACAGCTCTTTATCTTTTTATCTCCATGTTGTTTGTTGATTGTTTTTTGATTTAGTAATTGTGATTGCCGCTAAAAGCCTCCATATATTGGGATGTTCAATTTCATTTATGTTTTTTGTAAATATCAGGATAAGTACAAGGTGTACAATCTTTGCTCTGAGAGGCTCTATGATGCATCACTGTTTGAAGGGAAGGTCTGTCAACCACTCAACTTACTTTCAATATTCATGTTTTGGTTGATGAAAATCATGCTATCATTGTCAGTAGATTTTGTGAAGCATGATAAAAGTATAAAACATTATCTCTGCATAGAATTAGAGTTGGCTAACTAACCATTGGCAGTGATTGTTAGCATCTAAAACATTACATGTATCAGATGTTCATCATGTTTTTTTTTATTTATTTTCACATTAGTTTCCTTCTCATTTAAAATAGTAATATGTATAAAAACTTAATTCAGTATAGTTAACTTAAATCTTCCCATGGATTCATGGAATGAGAATCACTATCAATTAATTTTTGAGCTGGAGGATGTAACTTATATTTATTTAGTACTTAGCCAGACATCTTTCATGTGATTAAACGTTTTCTTTTCACTATATGCAGGTTGCTAGTTTCCCATTTGATGATCATAACTGTCCTCCCATTCGACTCATAATATCATTTTGCCAGAGTGCGTACTCATGGTTGAAAGAGGACATTGAGAATGTTGTGGTAGTGCATTGTAAGGCCGGCATGGCTAGAACAGGCTTAATGATATCAAGTCTTCTTTTATATCTGAAGGTGACATCAACAATTGTTCATATTATGAAAATATAACCCAAATTTATATTGATGTTCTATTTCTGCTTTGGCCTTTTTTTTTTTTTTTTTTTACTTTTTCCATGCAGTTTTTCCCTACAGCTGAGGAGTCTATATCGTACTATAACCAAAAAAGATGTGTTGATGGAAAAGGCCTTGTTCTCCAAGTCAAATAGTAAGTTGAGCTTTGTTTACAAATCATATTCGTTTTGTGGGTAGTTGATCTGACAATTTCATCCAATTATTGTGAATGGGTGGGTTTATTACATTTAGCTCTAATGGTCAAATCAAGCAAGTACATAGTTCAAATGGGTTGTCAATAGGTCGAAATGCAACAACCATCTAATTCATTAGTTTTATGAAAATGGGTCAAAAGCGTTTTTGGGGAATTATTATTCAGCCTGAATTCATGTTGGCTCGTTTACCTAACCAGCCCATTTTGACATTTCTAATGGGTAGTGTCTCATTTTCAAGTTGATATATATCTGATCCGCTCCTTTGCCTTTTTTCATTATAATAGAGGTATGTCAAATATTTTGAACGTGTTCTGACGTATTTTAATGGAGAAGATCAGCCTGGGCGCAGGTACATGTTATACTTCATTTATAAGTCTTCTTTATTCAACACCTTATGCTTACTTTTTAAGCTTGTAATGAAGTAAACTGGTACCAGAACAAAAACAAACAGAAACAACCAGAAAAACAGGAACAATTCTGGAACTCCTCCAATTTAATTGATAGAAAAACTTACAAAGAATAAGTAAAAACATCTCCTATTTATAGTTGATTAACCTAGCCCATCAAGTTAATCTATTCCTACATAATAGGCTTTATCTCAAATCCTTTGGAGATAAAGTTGAATCACAAAAGCTTATCCTTTTATTTTACCAGATGATGACCAAAAATAGATTACAAAATAGACCCCTAACTTTAATTAATGTCAAGATTGGTCCAACAATCACCCCCCCAATCTTGACCTTGAGTCTTCTTGTTATTTTCCAGAGTCTTCAATCTTCTTTACTCCCAACAGTTCTCTCATTTCAGCAAATTTGGTAGAGCCTTCGTGAGAATATCAGCTGGTGGTTGATCCCCACTAATGAAATCAACCTTGATTTTATTTTTCTACACACTCTCGTATATAGTGATAGCGTATATTGATATATTTACTCCTTCCATGAAAGACTGGATTTTTCATCAGGTTGATTGCTGACTTGTTGTCCACCTTTATGAGTACAAGTTCTTCTTTTCTTCCTTAATTTCAGCTAATAAACCCCTTAGCCAAATTGCTTGACAGGCTGCTGAAGTTGCAGCCATAAACTCGCCTCACAAGATGATAAAGCGACTGTTGGTTGCTTTTGAGAGCACCAGCTAATGGGGCCATCATCAAAGTAAAATACCAGCCCTGTGGTTCCTTTTCCATCATCTGGATCAGCTAAAAGGCTGCTGTCACTAAATCCCAGTAGTTTATTACTTCCATTCCTTCGGTAGTGAATGCCCAGGTCTATAGTTCCTTTTACATACCTGAGACTCTGCTTTACAGCCTGATAGTGAGTAGTTTTAGGGGCTTGCATGTACCTACTTGCATATCCAACTGAGTATGCAAGGTCTGGCAGCGTATGAGTCAAGTACCGAAGGCATCCTATTGTTTTTCGATACTCTGTTGCATCTACACTGCTGCTGCCATCTTTCTTGTTAATTTCAGTCCTGGTTCCATTGGGTATTTAGTGGGATTACACTCACACATTCCAGCTTGCTGTAGGATCTTTCTTGCATAGTTTGATTGCTTAATTTTTATTCCATCGTTGCCTTGCATCACTTCTAGCCCGAGATAATAGGAGAGTGAACCCAAATCACTCATCTCGAACTTATCTTCCATTTGTCTTTTGAATTGCAGCATTTTCTCCATGTTATTTCCGGTTACAATCAAATCATCCACATAGATCCCTACTAGCAATGAACCTTCATGGGTTCTTTTTGTGTAAATGGCTTGTTCAAGTTTGCACCTTTGGATCCGTACTCCTTTAGAACCCCATCTAACTTTGTATTCCAAGCTCGTGGAGCTTGTTTCAAGCCATAAAGAGCTTTGGTTAATTTGTACACTTTTTGCTCTTTTCCTTTCTTAACAAAGCCTTCCGGTTGTGTTACAAACACTTCTTCCTTGAGTTCCCCATGTAGAAACGCCGTTTTAACATCAAGGTGGTGAACATTCCACCCCTTTGTGCTGCTAATGCTAGAATGAGTCTAATCGTCTCAAGTCTAGCTACGGGCGCGAATACCTCGTCAAAGTCTACACCATGTTGTTGGATGTAACCTTTGGCGACTAATCGTGCCTTGTATCTTGTAATTACTCCATTTGCATCCCTTTTAATTTTGTAAAGCCATTTTAAACCAATGGGTCGGTGTCCCGGGGTAGGTCCATTAACTCCCAAGTGTTGCATCTTTCAATGGAAGCTATCTCACTTTCCATAGCTTGCTCCCATTCTTTATGCCCTGTAGCTTCCTTGAAGTTTGTTGGTTCCCCTTCAGTGAGGAGAAGATCATAAACTTCGTACAGATTTTTCATACCTTGTGGTGGTGTATCATCAAAAGTCTCATCTTCTGCCATAGTTGGGTCTGATTCACCGACAGTGTCTGTTTGAAGCTGTGGTAACATTGGCCCACTCTTTTACAGTTGATTCTGGGCTGCTAAGTTCAGAATGCGCTGAGTCTGCTGTTTCAGCATGAGTTAATGGGTTATTTCCTTGAATGGGCTGCTAATCAGTGGACTTACAGGGCTGCCAGGTTCAGCAGACCCATGTCCACTGTTTTGGGCTGCAGAATCAGCTTCATGTCTGTTGTTTGAGCTGCTGAATCAGCTTCAAATGGCTCCATATGAATCACAAACTCAGCGTCTTTGTTCGGTTGTTGGTGTTTATCCCATTCCCATTTGCGTGCCTCATCAAACACAACATCTCGACTGATTACCACCTTCTTTCCCTCAAAATCGTACATGCGATAAGCCTTGGTCCCTGGTTCTGTTCCCAAATGTACCATGGGAACACTTCTGTCATCGAGCTTCTTCACATGGTTTGAAGGTGTTTTTACATATCCAACACACCCAAACACCCGTAGATGATCAAGTCTTGGTCTCCATCCCTTTAAGGCTTCGTATGGTGTTTGGTTTTCAGAATTTCGTGGGCAGCCTATTTAACACATAACTGCATGACGTACGGCTTCCGCCCAGAACACTTGTGGCATATTCATTGCACTAAGAATGCTCCTTGTTGTGCTCAACACGGTTCGGTTCTTCTTTCGACTATACCGTTCTGCTGGGGTGTATAGGGTGCAGTTAGTTGCCTTGTAATTCCAGCTTGTTCACAAAACAGAATGAACTCCTTGGAGGTAAATTCTCCACCCCGATCAGTTCTAAGAACCTTTATTTTTTCCCCGTATTGGTTCTCAACCAAAGCTTTGAATATCTTGAATCGTTCAAGTGCTTCATCCTTGGTTTTTAACATGAATGGCCACATAAACCTGTTGTGATCATCAACAAACAACAAAATATACCTGCTTCCAGCTTCGGTGGCGGGTGTTATGGGCCCACAGGTCTGCGTAAACCTGTTCCAGTGGTCTGGCAGCCCTAAAAGTGGTCTGGCCAGGGAAACTTTGTCGCGTATGCTTCCCTGCCAAACATGCTTTGCAAAGTTGTGAAGGGTGGTCAATAGCCGGTACTCCATGGACTAGTTCACTCATCCCTAAGCGCTTGATGGTGTCAAAGTTTACATGCCCAAGGCGGGCATGCCACAACCAAGCTGCATCATAATCTTGGTTATTAGGCAAACCGGTGACCTGATTTTTAGGTTGATTTTATACAAGCGATTAGGAGATCTGTGAGTCTTCATTAGCAAGGTCCCATCCGGTTCAAACATTGATAAAATTCCTTGTTTAATTGTTAATTCACACCCTCCTTCTTCAGCTTGCCCGATGCTGAAGATATTGCTCTTAAATACGGGATGTAAAGAATATCGGTCAACAACCTTTGTTCCCCATTCTTACATTCGAGAATAATAGAACCCCTTCCTTCGATTTCCACACATGAGTCGTCTCCGAATCTGACTTTGCCCCCTATATTTGTATCAATTGCTGAGAATAAACTTTTATTGCCCATCATATGGTTTGTTGCCCCGGTATCTAAATACCACATGTATTGCCCATCATCATGTGACCCGTATTTAGCCGGAAATACCTTTTCTTCATTCACATAGATTAGTTCCTTCTTGATTTGATCGGCTAAAGCCATTAACAACGCAGGCTTGTCAGCATTAGCATGTGTTGTTCCAGCAGTGGTGGCTTGTGTTAGATGGGCCTTCTCATCATCCTTCTGGTTGGACAGTCGGCTGAAAAATGTCCAAACGCATCGCACCTGAAACACTGCAGTTTAGACCGATCTTTCTTTGAGTTTTCTGAACTTTGGTTTCCATCTTGGGAGTTTTGAGCACGGTTTGAACCCCTTCCACGACCACCTGATCGCCCACGACCTCGGCCTCTTCCACGGGTGTCTTGGCCATTCCCTCGGCCTCGACCAAAGCCCTTTTCCTGCTTTCTTTTGGATTCCCATTCATTGTAGGATAATAGAAGTTGGTCATGGTGTTGTTATTGGTCTTGGAATTAGTTCTTTCTTCGTACGCATTCAACCTTTCAACGATTTCTTGGAACTTGACTGTTTTTAGATCAACCAACTGTTCTATTGTTGCCACCATGTTTATGAAGCTGTCAGGTACACTGGTCAGAAGTTTTCTGACCAGGGCTGCTTCATCGATTGGAGATCCAAGGGTGGCTGATTTTGAAGCAATTCCGGAGAGTTTTCCCACAAAATCATCCACTGTTGTGCCTTCCTTCATTCTGATCAAATCAAACTCTGTTTTTAGGGACTGCAATCGTGCTTCCATGACTCGTTCAGCACCTAAGTGTCGAGTCTTGATTGATTGCCAAATGTCTTTCGCATGTTCACAGCTTGCGATCTGCAACACAAGGTCTTCAGGTAGCGATTGATAGAGATAGGCTATGGCTGCATTGTCTTTTTTTTGATCCGGATTTGTCCCAGGTTCAATCACCTCCCAGATTCCATGAGCTTTGAAAATCGCCTTGATTTTAAGTGACCAGATTGGGTAATTTGTCGGAGTTAGAACCGGGCATTGAAACGGAAGGTTGCCTGTTTTATCAACCTGCACTAGCTGGTTGTTTGGTGCTGCAGCGTCCCCCATCGATCTCTCCTTTGATCGACGCTTGTACACCTGCTGTATTGGTGGTTTAAGTGCTTGATCCACCACGTTCGATCAACAGAAAATCCCAGATCTCTTAACCAGAGCTCTGATACCAATTGAAGTAAACTGGTACCAAACAAAAACAAACAGAAACAACCAGAAAAACAGGAACAATTCTGGAACTCCTTCTCCAATTTAATTGATAGAAAAACTTACAAAGAATAAGTAAAAACTATCTCTATTTATAGTTGATTAACCTAGCCCATCAAGTTAACCTATTCCTACATAATAGGCTTTATCTCAAATCTTTTGGAGATAAAGTTGAATCACAAAAGCTTATCCTTTTATTTTACCAGATGATGACCAAAAATAAATTTCAAAATAGACCCCTAACTTTAATTAATGTCAAGATTGGTCCAACATGTAATGCTAATCATATACATCCTCTTTTTTGTGCGGTTGGAATTATACCCATTTAGTTAATGTTTCGTAAGGAGCTTTTTTATTCTTTTGTTTTTACCTTTGTTTGGATGGAGAGTGGGTAGCTCTTAGTTTAAAACAAAAGCTTTAAGCCTTTAGCTTATATGCACTTATATATGATCGAAGCTAAAAGCTTCATAATTAACACTTCTATACAAATAGAACCTCCATCTATGGTTCCAGCTAATTGCCAAGCATACCCTTACTTGATGAGCGGGTGACTTTGGCTTGCAATTTATCTTAAATTAAAAACTTAAGCTAATATATCAGACAGGGTGAAAGTCACCAAACTAAATCATAGTGAATGAAATATCCCAAACCATTTTGTTCAAAAATTTTGATTATTATTGTGATAGCGTTACTCGTCAAAAACGTGTTTGTTGCAACTTAACTTGATCGGGCCAGCCTCTTGCGACATGTACCAAAGACGAACAGTTTTAACCAATGATCCATCTTGCTTGATCCATCCATCTTGCCACTTGTAGTTTTACTTGGTTCATCTTCATCACTTTTGTTGCCCATTAATTATTTGGAGAGTTTTATGTTGTAGATGCATGCTTAGAGGATTTCGCCTTCATAGGTGCCCATATTGGATCAGGCCCTCTATAACCATCTCAGATCATAATGGTAAACCCTTAACACATGTAAATATGTTTTTTTCTTGTTTTCAAAAACTCCTCCCATTTGCCTTCTTTTACATGTTGCAATCTTAGTTTTTTACTCCAATGTTAACATGAGTTATGATTTGTTGATCTCTATATATGTTTAGGTGTTCTCTTTTCAACCAAGAAGCATCCTAGAACCAAGGATCTATCGGTACATCTCATTTACAAATTTCATGACATGTCAGCATCTAGCCTATTAGTAATTACTAATTTCTTTTTGGCAAAAAATCATGTTTCTGTACAATCAAGAAAATGTTTTAGAAGTAATACATGCACAGAAGGTTGAAATCTATAGTCTTGCTGACTAACATACCCTAAATTTATCAAGATTACGTTCTGCTGTGCAGCCTGAGGACTTTTGGTTTTCCGCACCGAGAAAGGGTATAATGGTCTTTGCTCTACCCGGAGAGCCTGGTTTGACGAGTTATCTGGTGATTTCAAAATTCATTTTCATGACCGCCAAGGCGACTTTTACTGGTACACGTAAATCACCAATTAGTTAACAGCATACTAACCGTTTAATTCTAGCTTTTCATGGCATTTTTTCATTTGTAATTTTATTCTTTCCTTCTTTTATATTTAAAGCTGGCTGAACACAACAATGATTGAGAACAGGAGATTCTAACTACTAATGATCTTGATGGGTTTGACAAGGTAACTTTCAAACAATTTTATAACCTTAAAGATCTGTAATTTGTTTTACATCCGATCCCATGTTCCACGAAAATTATAAAATAATTATCTGCAGAGGAAATTGCCATCCCCGGGTTTCAAGTGGAGGTTGTGGTTGTGGACTATGACAATGCTGCTGCTCAACCCAAACCCGAAACTGAAAGTACTACCAAATCCACAGAGGGTCCAAGTGCAGCTGCTCCGCCACCTGCCTCCTCTGAACCCACCGCCACAAACTTACCTAAAGACTCCAAAAACAGTGAAAAAGAAGACGAGGTGTTCTCTGATACCGAGTCTGAAGCAAAAACTGACACTGCGTCCGAAACCAATTCGACTTCGGGGAAAATCGCAAATTTGTCAAACGACACCAAGAACCTCTCTCTAGGAAATTCAGGCCCGACCCAAATAACTCCTGCTAGTGGCCCCAAAAATGATTCAGTAAGCCCGATTGGCGAGGTAAGCGATTTTAAGGCGATGGCAGCTGATGCATCTGTATTTACATTTGGAGATGATGAAGACTATGAAAGTGAGTGAGAATGAGCGACTTGTGATATGTGGTTGCTTGTACATAGATGGACGTTGAAGAACTTTAGTTGTTATTTATACAAAAATGTATTTGATTCATCCAGTAATTTCGTTTGAACGGATCGTGAAGCTTTTATAAATGTTACAAGGGTGAGTTTGATTGAATCTGAGTGTATTTTCTTTTATGATGCATGTAACATTCTTGTACGGAAATTGTTGATCACGGAAGACTTGTATTTTCCATTAGTATTCACCGTGTCATAAAATTTCACGTCAAAACAATCTATATACTAATAATGATAAGTTATACTAAAAATGATGTTTAATCTAAAAAACCTAAGAAGAATTGTGGGTTTAATATGTGTCCTTTTATTGTTTTAAAAAGAAGGGCATTTTGGTCATTATGTCAAATACATCAACTCATTGTGTCTCATACGTTTATTGTGTCAAATATCAGTTTATTGTGTCATATATTTTACATAATTTGTTATGTGTATTAATCATTGTGTTTTACGTTTTAGATCATTTTGTGTTATTTTGTCATTATTTTTATAGATTTTTAAATTGTTATTTATCATTATGTTTTACAAGTAGAAGACTCAATAATATACTTTCACCAATCTAGTTTTCAAAACTCATAATGTTGAAGATTCCACAATGATTTATTTTGTTATCGTTTTTTAATATATTATATAAACTTCTTATTAGTCATTGTGTTTTACCATTAGAAATACACAATGATGTTATTTCAACAATGTATTTTTGAAAAACTCATATTATTCAAGATAACATAATGACGATCAAAAGACACAATGAGACATGTTATTTTGTCATTGTTTTTAATGTATTAGATTAATAGTTGTTAATTTATTATTGTATATTACATATTAAAGATACACAACAATGTTATTACATCATTATATTTTTTAAAATTCATCATTTTAGAAAAAACACAATAGTATTCAAAATTAACACAATAACCAACAAAAAACACAATAAACTGACAAAAGACACAATGACGAGATATGGGCTTAAGAACGTTAATTTTTTTTATCTTTTTATATAACAATACCGTACTCATTTTAAAGATTAAAAAACACTTATTTTTATGGTGTAACTTTTATTAAAAAATAATGTTATATAAAAAAGTTATGAACGTTTAAAAAAGATAGAGGAACTTACAAAAAGTCAACAAAAATATCTATTTCTAAAATACCCCTCTAACAAACTTTTTCTTATAATTTGATCTCAATCATTGATTAAGAACATAAATGGTTGAGATTACTTCTTAGACTTTTTAATTTTAGAAAACTTTCTATTTGAATATTTTCTACTAATAAATCAAAATGTTTATTAAGTCACATGTATTTTTTACACCGTTCACCTAGGATCCATCTACGATTTGAATATGTGCTATTACTAAAACGGAAATAATCATTTAATTATATAATTTTTATACTTTTCAAATTATAAAACGGAATTTAAAAACATGTTTCTTTTTATTAAAGTACATAATTTTTTTTAAAATTAAAGTTATAGAATGTAAACCTTTTTAATACAAAGAACTTTTAAAAAAATGATATTTTTAAAAAAATTGAAGTGTTTAAAGAACTACCTTTTTGAAGCAGAAGTTTATTAAAGACAAAATTTGAAAAAATATTTGCATTGTTTTATTATCTAAAATAGTTAATTATATGCAACTTCTATCATATTTTATCTCAAAAACATATTTTATAATTTCTAAATATAATAAATGACTATTAATTTAAAATTTTCATTCGATACGTGTAGTCTAGTTATAAAAATAAATAAAGTTGGAATCTCGGAGGCGAATATTAAACAATCATATTTAAAGACCGAAGATATAAAAGCCGAAACCTCAATGTTGAAAGACTTTTAAAAACAAAATATGTATATAATTTACGACATTTGTAGCGACTTGGACACGCGTTTGACTATTGGAAGGAGTCAAAGACTCGGTTAGACGCGGCCACAAAGAACCACCCTACGTTCTATCAAATGAATCCATTTAATCTAAATTACCAAGAATTTTCTTCTACAAAAACGCCTTCATTTCTTAGTTAAGATTCGAATATTGCTATATATAATAACACAAGTACTCTATCATCTTATATTATATTATATT
>CM046433.1:15227272-15313818 GCA_025506505.1 Flaveria sonorensis | reverse complement strand
TAATCAAAATATTTAGTTTTTATTAATGAAAAAATCTTTTAAAAATTATTAATTCAAGGACTTGAATTTATAATCGAGAAGAGAGAAAGAGAAATATTGAAAAAATTATTTATTTGACTTTTTTAAAAATAAAATAAAATTTTAGTCGGAAAAATAAATGGGAGATTGAGTGTGGGAATGACATATGTCAAAAATATAAACAATTATTAGTATAGATTTACGACCTAGGGGTATTTGGTCTTTTCACAAAAAAATCTAATAGAAATGTTAACATCATTAGTAAAAAGACAAAAAATAAAATAATGCAAAAGTCAGGCTAAAAATGGGACAATAAAAGTTGGTACTCAAGTGGATACAATTTACAAAACTCACATACGAGAACCGAAATTAACTCTAGTTTTAGTTTATCTCATTATCTTATATCTCTTTAACAACGTTAATTTATTTTTTGTTAGCTTTTATAATTGACAACAAAACACATGTGAAATATAAAACAAAAATTAATTAAAAGAATACATCAAGACTAAAAGAAACAAAAAGGATACATAAAATTTAAAAGAATTCCCTATTTACTCTCTCACTCACTTTCTCTTCTCTCTCTATTCACCCTTGTTCTGAATAGCCAAATTATTATCATAAAACTAGCAATGAGCTAGAAATAAGTAAAAGTTACACCATGAATTTAATTATAATATAATACATATTAATCGCATACGTCGGTGGGTGCAGTTGCTTTTGATGAATTCATATCTATTGGTTCATAGATTGGCCACCAAAATTAAGAAGCAAAGCTTTGAAAGGGAAATCTAAGGAATTCTAGTTTTAACTTTGAAAAGGGATCCAAATTAGCATGTATATAACTATTAGTTTTAGTTACCCGTGTATTACATGGAAAAGGAAAGTTAATTATTAATAAACATATAAAAACAATAAATAAAACCAAATGCATTGTTATATTAAATGAGACATAACAACTTTCGATGAAGTCACAAATGAACAAAACAAAACCTTATTATAAACTACATTTGTAGTAACGTTAGTATGTTTGCCCTCATTATCTATAGCTAAGGAGTTTCAATCTATTTTTACTCTTGACTTGTGACAAGACGACATAAAACTTACCATGCGTTAAAAACGGTCTTTTAAGTACAAACCGACTTTGACAAAGATTGATCTTAAATTTTGTTATTGTCATAGCGGAAATATAAGCCAAATGAAAAGTATTCTTTTAGAATTAAAATGAATATTTGACAGTTCAAATCGTGAGCTAGAATGTTGATATTATTTATTTAATACTAACTTTAGTAAATTGTTTATCATACGGGTTAAAAAAAATATTACATGTGTAATGAATCTTTATGAAGTTAGTTAAATGATATTCTAAAATAAGATAAGATTAAAATTAAATATGAGTATTATATATAGATTTAAGACTAACATTAGTAAAACCCGTGATTATACGGGTTTAAAAAAATAAAATATTAAATATAATGAAAATTTATAAAGTATAAATGATATTTTAAAATAAGAAATGATTAAAATTATGTATAAGTAATAACTATAAGTAATAAAATATTGATATCAATTAACCTATTGTTTTTAACTTTTTCAAAAAAAAAGTTAAACATTTTTTTAAAACAAACCGTATTAAAAAAATGTCATTTTTTTAAAGTTTTTTATTATATGTCCTAATTTTAATTATTTTTAGTTTATAAAAAAGTTACTTTTTATAAAACCAATATTAAATATTTTATATTTAAAAAAAGTTAGATGTCTTAGAAAAAATTTTATTTTATAAAAATTATTTTCTAGAAATAATACTAATAAAAAGACATCCTTTCTTAATTTATTAAAAAATAATCAAAAAAATCAAAATTATTTAATATTCTAATTTAGGAATTATTTAAGAGGAGAGAGAGGCGGGGAAAAATAAAGTAGGAGGCTTAAAAATGTGCTAAGGTCCCCTTAATTACTCTTTTAGTATTATATATAGATATAGATTAAAGAATTTTAGGGGGAAATATGCTTTTAATCTATTATTTAAATGCAATCGTATATATTATGATTTTGGAGGTGATTTGAACACTAGAAACCAACTCATACATCAAATTAATTATTTAAAAAGGGTGTGAAAGGTACATGGTCTTAGAATGAGTTTTTGCAGGGGCTCACGTGATAAAAGAGAGATAGATCTGTCGGTGCGAGTGGAAAAAAACACAATCAGAAAATGGGACCCCGGGTGCAGAGTGGGTTCGATGTGGTTCACACAAAATGGCACCCATTGGTGTTTATACGAAAGGGTTTGGTCAAGTGTCATTTACGCAACACCATTGATCTATTATTGTTCCATTATACATCTATAGGGGACACCGTACATTATTTTGTCTTACAATTGGTAGTTCTACTTGTTTTTGTCACATTTAATTTTTAATAATTTCGTTTTCGGATTCAAGCTTATTAATTCTTTTTCTTTTCATTCTCGTTTTGAATTATTTTAGGTTTATTTTATGATTTTTATTTCAATGTAGTTGAAGATGACGATTTCTGACACGACATGAATATAAGCAGGTTTCATGGTTGTTACATTTATTCATGTCAGCCTACGTACTTAATTAAGCATGTAGACACGACACCTATTTATGACTGTTTAACCTGTTTTTTACAACCCGGCAATGCGTTTAAACCCGTTTACAACTTGATTACAATCCGTTTGAGATGTCAGAATAAATGGTTAAACTGGGTGTGCTCCGGTTACACGGATGTGTTTAGGCTAGGATTGATGTCTTTAACACGAATAAAATATATGAGTTATGATAAGTTAATTAAAATTGTCTATTTTCTTTATTCTTACTCTTATATATCACTTTTTCATTGTCAATAATCACTGTTTTTAACTGGTTCATAGTTAAAGTTGTAAAAAGAATTGGAGTAAATCGGTATCTCATGAAAGCTATGGCTTTCATAACAATTATGAAATCGGTATCTACAGTGATGTTATGTTATTAGTGTTGGGCACTGACCTTCCATACCTAGTTTTCAAAAAGCGAATTTAATGGATACCTTTAGAAAAAAAATTGTTTGTTGTCATCAATCTTCCATTTTGGCAGTGTGGTTTTGGGTATTTTTGTACTTGTATGGCTAAGGTTCGACTTTTTGTTGTCTAATTTAAAAGAAATACCATTTATTGATACCACTGATTTTTGAACCGGACCAAACCAGGGGGACCGGGAACCGGTTATAGAAACAGTACGATTGTGTGTATTTGAACCGTTTTATTTGAATCGGCCGATAGCGGTCGGACAGGTGAATCGGTTGAACCGGAGCTGGTGGTCGATTTGGATTCAAACTTTTTTTTATTTTCTTTTTAATATCATATCTTATTTGTTAATTAATTTAGTAATTTGTTTTAGTTATATAAGTGTTCATATTGTATTAAAAGTGTAAATCCACTCTAAAATATATAGTATTTTCATACATTGTTTTTGAACCAGATATATATTAATAATATTAATTTTTATATATATGACGTCATCCTGCTCATTAATCCGGTTCGACCAATCCGACCAGTCCAACTGGTGACCGTTGTCGGTCTATTTTGAAAACATTGATTAATACTAATTGGTAGGTTTTAGGTTTAAGTTTAACTCGTGTTTACTCAAAATTTACTTTCTTCTTTTCAATGCTTTTAGAATGATCTTTGTTCCTCTTTGCTGTGCTTTTAGAATGATCTTTGGTTCTTTGTGTTAGTTCTGTTCTGCTAATTGATTTCGTGTTTGGTTATTGAGGGTAAAATTAATTTTTACATGTTATTTGTTATTTGGTTTGTGTGGATTGTCTTTTTTGTTGATCTTATATTGGTATATTGTGTTCAGGCCGCATCTCCATTTACAATATCTTGCAGACTTCATATTATTTATGATTTACGGATTCCCCAAAGGAACATCGTATATAATATGTTGCGTTAATCCAGTACAGAAAAATTGTGATGACCGTACTATAAGAGCAGAAAGCAGAATGATAGTGTGATCCAGGGGTTGTGTTCTTAAGGTAAGAATTGTGTCTAAAGGGTATTTTCATAAATCTATGTGTGTCCTTACTATACTTTGCCTTTTTTCAACACATGTAATTAATCATATCAAAACCCCAAAGGACCTTTTCTTATTTTATAACTTATGATCATACAATCTTTCACCTCATGACCAACACCCCAAAGGATCTTATCTTGTGGGTGTTGGAGATCATGAAGAGGCAACCACGAGCTCCACCACACCACGGCTTGAACCCAAATGCTCTCCAGTATTAGAACACTAAAGATGACATCAAATCACGGATCATAGGCTAGTTACTTTAGTTCCTACATCATTCAATAGTGAAAGAAACAGTTAAAAATTGAAGATTTAAACTCAAACATCTTAAACAAAAACAAGTTCAATCTGAAGTTCTGTGCATATCCTAGGTTCAAAACATACTTTGCTTAGTAGTGAAACCAAACATTTTATTCAAATCAAAAATTGAGATATTATGTTATAATCATACGTTCGTTCTATTGTAATCATAGTACACTTTATTTCATTTTTGGCAAGCCTTGTAGCTTACTTTTACTTTTCTATTGTATCTTTTATCTTTTACTTTTTTCTATTGTAATCATAGTACCGATCTTGCCTCTGTTGTATGTTGTGCTAACCCGTGATTGTTGTCAGCATTGTTCTACCTTAGATGTAAGAGAATAGGTTGTTTCTAGTGAATTGAAAGAAGTTTGTGTCTTAATAAGCTCATGCAGCGTTTGAGACAGAAAGTGGCAGGATCAATGGTAGCACCTATGGACTACAGCAGACCTTAATCGGGCCCACACCGACATTACGCGACACCAAGGGCTAACAAGACACAGTCGTATGTTTGACATTGAAATTCAAAATGCATATCTTCATGCATATAAGAATAAAGATCAGCAAATGAAGATTTCCTGAATGGTACATAAGTTTGATAAGTTAACAACCGAAATATAATAAAAACAACATTTTTAAGATGAAAGAACATAGCAGATGTTCATGTTTCATGTTCATACTGACTGAAGCATGATCTTGGTAAATCAATTGAGGGTTTTTGCTTTGCGACTATTCTTTTCCTCGATGCCTGATTGAGTAAACCTGTGTCTAAGGACCGCGAGGACATCTTCAAATTTTAACCCTCTGCGGATTAATAAGACCATTTCATGATACAACACATCTGCCATCTCTGACAAGGTACGTGATCATCCTCATTCTCTTCCAGTGTTCTGCATAACTCATCAGCTTCTTCACTGCAAGAAAGAAAAATAAAAAAACAAAAATTATATGACAATCTTTGATTATATGAAACTTTTATGAAAGAAATCAACTTACCGGATCTTTGAGCATAATAACTTGTCATCAAGCAATAGGCGTTTTGTCCATGAAGGTTTGCCTTGTTGAGGTGCCGACAGTTCTTTCTTTCGTTGGGAGAGTGTAGATTCCAGCGAGTATAGTGTGGTCAATGCCAGATCACTTTTTTCAACCTTAACAAAAGTAAATACATGAATAAATAACAGGGGTCCAAGGTCAAAGAAAAATATCAAGGGAATGTAATGGGCACCTGTGGTTCATTTAAAGAATCAAAAATGGATGTGTAATAGCAAGTTTCAGATCCGGTATGGCAGGTAGGACCATCAGGCTTTCCAAGGTATATGATCTGTCAAAATGTTAAACATTTCAGCTATGTTTTTCGTAAAATAGAAACTAGAAGTGGAAATTTCAATTAATATATTAATAAATGAGTCGATTCAGGTAATGTTTGATCTCTAATGGTCAAAGTCAAATGGATGAAATCAAGAGAATTAGCTAAAAAGTAAATGGGTAAAATGAGTCGCATGAATCAAAAGATGCCCAAGCCCTAAAGGGTAGTTTTATGCATAAAACTCCTTAATCATTTATCATCGACACTAATCAGTTACAAAAATTTAAAGAAATGGACGAAAGTATGAATGGCCAAAATGACTAGACCTGTTTCGACCCATTACCCAACCCGCCCAAGTTCCAAACAACATATTTTGCCACCAATTAGAAAAAGAAACCCGCAAAAGCTGCTCAAAATATTACTCACTCTGTCTCACTAAGAATTGCATAAATTTCATTTTGCATTTGTATCACTATGTTTGAGTAGTCTAATATACAGAGACAATAATATAACTTTGTTTTCTTTTACCACAATTCATATATGTGAGATGGTTATAATGAGAAAATAGGCAAGTAACAAGTTTAACATGGAATCCTACCCCATAAGAAAAAATCTGAAAAGAAACACTGAACTTGCAAGTCATCATAGAACATCTAAAAAACAGGGAATGTTGAAACTCACTGAATCACGATCACAATCAAGGAATATATCATGAACATTGATGAAATTAAGTGATGTCTCTCCTTTTGTCCACAATTGTGATCTTGATCTGCTATAAAAAGTTGCCTTTTTGGAAGCAATCGTGGTTGCAATTGCATCCCTGTTTGCAAATCCTTGCATCAAGATTGCTCCTGAGTCCACATTTTGAGCTATAGCCACAGCCAGACCCTTTTCATCCCATTTAACACTGTCCAATATCGAGTTTAACTGAAATCCAATTTATTTAAGTTAATTTATCAGTATATATCTGAAGTTTAAATAAATACAACGTAAATGCAGCTGTCAACATCTTCTATGCTACTCATTTATCACTCGTTATAAGGAAATAAACAAAATTTAAGTAGTATCACACATGCAGCATCATGAGGTACTCTTCTTGGCTAAATCACCTAAAATGGATCTGAGGGCCCGTAACTAGAAGAAAATCTGAAGCAAGTACAAAGTTTAGTATAAATTACCTTGGATTCAAGATGAATATGTACATCAGGTTTCTTAATGCAAGCCTTGATCGCAAAACACCTATTGTTGGATGTATCATTTCGTGTGTGGAAGCTTCCAGTGTTGAAGACACATTCTCGTGAAGTAATTTGCAAAGATCGAAGTCCATGAAAATGTGCAAATGCCATAGAGAATAAGCAATCCTCACACTGAGATGTATCAAGCTACTGTTATAAAAAAGTGTGAACATTAAGATAACAAATGCAAAATACTCAAACATGTCAAAAGTAAAACAATAAAGAAAACTGCAAAGAATGAAGTCCATACTGAACTAGAATTTCCGAAGCCAAATAAGGCAAAATCTACCTTAAACCTTTCGATATTATACAGATGATAAATTAGTTTTCTTGTTTCAGATGCAAACTGATACCAAGGCGTCTTCCTTAATTCTAAATTTCTACACTTTGTAATGAAACAGACATGGTAATTATTTTTTTTCTCAAAGGGTACAAAGTCCACATTACAGGTTGAACACCACAGGCAGGAGTAGTTACTTTATGGAACGGAAAGATTAATTCAGAAATTTAGTTTGCCTTTTCTATTTTTTTTCAATATCTGTGGTTTGTATTATTATTTTTAAATGATGAAGACGGTTCATGAATATTATAACCACATATTCCAAATATAAAAAAAAATTAATAAAGGTTAAATGGCCAGCTCCAAAATTCAAACTGTCAGCTGATTTGCTATGGTTTGGGTAGTTTAGTCAGTTTCAATGGTTAATAACACCCCTAATACACATTACTTGAAGCAATAAAAAAATAATCAAATCCATGAGCTTCAAAGAATCAAATAAAGAAAAGGGAAGATAAAAAAGGTCTTGATGATAACAATTCACCACACATCCATATGAAAAGACAATTATAACACCATACAAAGAGAACAGAAACCATGTGTTAGGAAAAGAAGCTACAATGTAAATTTGGATACCATCTTAACTAAACTTTACCCTCTCCATCTCAAAAACTATTCATACTTGACTTCTAAATACAAAGGGGATGTTCAATATTTCTCATAAAAACAGCTTACGCCTTTTGACATAAGCAGCTCTCAGACCTCACTATTCAAAAGTGTTTATTTCACTCTGTAATAATCAGATCAGTGGTTCAGATAAGCAATCCCAGACACCCCAAAACCACTTATCTTCTGTATCAAAAAGGCAATAGCCAATAAGCAGATAAGCAATTCTAATAATCAGTCCAAAACACCACCCAAGTTTCTTGTTAGATTCAAAATTGGATTGAATGTTGGTACTTTTAAAGGAAGATTCAGAATCAGCATCAAAATCATAATCAAAATCAAATGATAGTGTGTTTTCAATTTTAAATATTCAAACATGTCTTATTTAAAGTCAAAATCGTTGCAGCAATACAAATAGACTAACGCTAATGTTTCATATACAACAGCATTCATCTATATCATTGAATGCTACAAATGCATACTATGTCCTTTTCAACTAAATCAAATAACAAGCAATTTGACATTTAGACAATGTTGGAATCCAGTTAACATAAACAGACACGCGATTAAACAACTCAGGTACCTAAAATGAGGTTCTATATACTTCAACAATCATCGATCGAAAACTTAAAAAATGATTAACACGCTAAATTAAAGCACGAAATCCACATATCCACTATGAGAGGACGTGAATATTCAATTATTTCACAGAATCGACTCCTTATTAGGGCACAAGAACATAAATTTTCTGAGTTTATTCGTGAGAGAGATGAGTTATTGGCACATACCTGATGTGAGGGCTTTGACTGATGACTGAAGAGAGTGTAACGGAGTTTGTTTATTAAACCCCAAACTCCAGATGTGTGAGTCGTAGGCTTGACCTCAAACAAGCTAACGAGTTAGGGTTGAGCTCGTTTAAACTCCCGTAATCATTTAAACTCGTTTTGACGTGAATTTTGTTGAACTAGCTTAAGTGTAGAGTTCTCACCCCGCGTGATACGGCAGAGCCGATAATATTAACGTTGTAAAAGGGTATGTTTGCAAACTTTATACACAACGTGGAAATTCGTTGTGCGTGTTGTTTCGTTGATACTAATCTGGTTATGCCTCGCAGATTACGACCTATATAGGATCTAATACTAAAACGAAGAACTCATTAAAAGTGTTTGTAGCAAATAAGATAAAAATATTTTGAAAAACAAAACAATTCCACCAACATTTCTTAACTTATTTTTGAACTAAATTTACATATATACGTAGAATAATTAGAACTAATACCGACGATCGAAAAAGTATTATAAGTATCACATGACTTCAAACAGAATTTACTTTGAAACGTAGACAAACTCAAAACGTACATAAAAGTAAACACGTGCGATGGTGTCATATATATCTGATAAAATGTAGACTACAATTGTTTTGACGCATTTTGAAACCAATATATACTTTAACTGGTAAACTTTTTTTGTTAAACCCCAATATCAAGAAAGATCAAAACTAAAAAAAAAAAAACTATTGTGTCCAATCTTAAAGAATCTTAAAATTTATTATTCATTTAGTTCAAAAATTAATATATAGATAATAATTAAAATAGTTGCAAGTAGCAAGGGTTGGATGTGTATAAAAAAACAAAAGAGAAGGACATCCTTGCAAATACGTAAAATCTAATCGACTTATTATTATTTCGTTTAGCCTCGTTCAATCCTATAGCGCACATAAAACGCTAATCATCAACACGACGACTGCTACCACGAGCCACCGGAAACCTCCCACGAGCCACCGGAAACCACCGTTAGTCACCGTTAACTTCTCAGACGTTGCTATCTGTATTCACTTCTTCCGTAAGATTCGAGCTAACGTTATTGCTTGAACTATTCATCGATATCTAACCGACTGTTTCACAATAAATCATCTTATCTGAAGTTCTCTATATACCATCACAAGTCTGTGTAGACGACTATGTGTTAGATGTTAACTGGTTAGGGTTTCAGATCGGAAGATATTTCTTTGTGGAATTTGCAAATTAAATGTTGTTTGGATCCGTGGATTGCGTTGCCCCCTTTTGCGAAATTAATATTAATTCTCTCATTGGCCAAATTCATTTGTGATTTATTAAGATTATGTAGTTAATTGTATGGACAACTTAGCAATTAGGAGGTTTGGGGTTCTTTTTGGTGTTTAATCTGCAAATACATCTGTATGTTTAAATTACTTTCATTTCAGGTAATGATCAAAGTGAGGTTAATCCATTGTTATGTATTGATGTTTATTTATTTAAGAGTTCTAGCTTAGCTGTTTTGATAAATGTGTTTACTCAATTTCATATTTTGGCTCAATGTGACTTTTGGCATATTAGGAATGTGATTGTATAGACAAAACTGTGTGATGATTTGCTGACTTAACTATAGTACTGTACACACACATACCTTTCTAGAACGGTCAACTCACATGCCCCCTAAATCCTACTCCTAAATTTACACCTTTGTCCACCATGGAACTTGAGCCCTCAACCTCGTGGAGAGGACACCTTTTTTAAACACCTTGGTACCGCTAGGCCGAATGCTATTTGGTTGTTGACTTAACCATATGGCAAAACATTTTTGGACACGTCTAGCAAGCAACAAACTTTATTTCTATTATCTATTGTGCCGAGATGAACTTTTTTCTAGAATTATATTGTCTTTATTTGTTATCCATTCATGGGCTTGTTAATCCATATAGTTTAATAAGATGATTGATATCTTAAAGAGCTTGCTCTTACATGTGTTGTCTTGTTGTTTTCATAGATTGCGTTAAAGAGTTCTGATACACAAAATGGATCCAGAATCTGCTAAGACAACATTGCCTCCTGTAAAAGATTCGGGCCCCCAAACCGTTCCTGCAGCGGATAGTGGACATGATTCTGCACAAGATTCAACATCAAAGCCGTCCGCTTTTGGCATAACCTCATGGGCCAAGAATCTGAAACTGCCCCAACCTTTGGGAGGCACACAAGATGAGTCTTCATCTGAAAATACAAATACTGCCAGGTCACCTTTTTCTCGTTTGACTAGTGGACTTGGGTTGCGATTGTCTCCGAAGGCTCAGGAGCAAGATGATAATAACAGTCCTGATGGAGCTCCAACAACACCATCAGGTGGCATTATTGGAACGCTCACTAAAGGTTTTGTGGACACGTCTAAAAACGCGGTCAAGGCTGTCCAGGTCAAGGCTCGTCATGTTGTATCACAAAACAAACGAAGATATCAGGTATGCTTATTTATCTTTTATATGTGGCCATTTAGAAATTTAAAAGCTATGTACATATTCTTTTTGTTTCTGGAAAATTATTGTTTTTCCACATCTTTTCTAGTTCCATATTGGGTTGAATAATGAAAGTAAGGAAAAAGAAAGAATGTACATAGATTGTGGCCCCCACTGATTGTACTGAAGGGTAGCATGTGTCTAATTTCTAATACGATGTCATTTATGAATTGTTCTTCAAAATACTACTTAGCAGGTTTTTGATAAATTTTTATTATTTAATTTAGATTTTATGTTATTTTGTCTCACAAAAAGAAGTATTTTATTGCATACATCACTTATTGTTACTTTATGCTGGTTCCAGGAAGGGGGATTTGATTTGGATATGACATACATCACTGAGAATATAATTGCAATGGGATTCCCTGCTGGTGATATGAGCTCTGGTTTCTTCGGATATGTTGAGGTCAATATAGTACTTATATCATTGACTTAATATAATTATACTACATTCTTCAATGAAAACAATTTAGTTGAATTTTTCAAAATTTGCTGTAGGGATTTTATCGTAACCACATGGAGGAAGTTATCAGGTTCTTTGAAACCTATCACAAGGTGAGAACACTTTCTTGTAGATTTTGTTACATTCAAACTACAGTCATATTATGTCTTGTACTTTTTATAGTGTCATATTTGTATAATAAATGAGCGATCTTGCAAGGGTGTGATGAAAGATGGAAGATGTTTGTTGTAAATTTGGAAAGTATAAATAGTTGGCACTAGAGATGACAATCTATAAGTGGGTTGATTTGGGTTGTCTTTTATCTGAAATTGGTCAAATAAAGAACTACCAAAACTCTATTTTAACCACCTAAACCAATTTGTCTAATGACTTAGAAATTTAGATCAATATTGTAATTTCTTGTTCTGTAACCATAATTATAGTGTTAATCACTTATACAAATCTAAAAATGGACAAGAAAGTGTTTATGGGTCAACCCGGCCTAGGCTGTTTTGATCCGTATGAAAAATGACACGTTTTAACCTGAATTTGTTTGATCAGTTACCTGATATTCCCAATCCCTATATTTCCACTTCTAGTTATCTTACAGCTCTTTATCTTTTTTTCTCCATGTTGTTTGTTGATTTAGTAATTGTGATTGCCGCTAAAAGCCTCCATATATTGGGATGTTCAATTTCATTTATGTTTTTTGTAAATATCAGGATAAGTACAAGGTGTACAATCTTTGCTCTGAGAGGCTCTATGATGCATCACTGTTTGAAGGGAAGGTCTGTCAACCACTCAACTTACTTTCAATATTCATGTTTTGGTTGATGAAAATCATGCTATTATTGTCGGTAGATTTTGGGAAGCATGATAAAAGTATAAAACATTATCTCTGCATAGAATTATAGTTGGCTAACTAACCATTGGCAGTGATTGTTAGCATCTAAAACATTACATGTATCAGATGTTCATAATGTTTTTTTTATTTATTTTCACATTAGTTTCCTTCTCATTTAAAATAGTAATATGTATAAAAACTTAATTCAGTATAGTTAACTTAAATCTTCCCATGGATTCATGGAATGAGAATCACTATCAATTAATTTTTGAGCTGGAGGATGTAACTTATATTTATTTAGTACTTAGACAGAGATCTTTCATGTGATTAAACGTTTTCTTTTCACTATATGCAGGTTGCTAGTTTCCCATTTGATGATCATAACTGTCCTCCCATTCGACTCATAATATCATTTTGCCAGAGTGCGTACTCATGGTTGAAAGAGGACATTGAGAATGTTGTGGTAGTGCATTGTAAGGCCGGCATGGCTAGAACAGGCTTAATGATATCAAGTCTTCTTTTATATCTGAAGGTGACATCAACAATTGTTCATATTATGAAAATATAACCCAAATTTATATTGATGTTCTATTTCTGCTTTGGCCTTTTTTTTTTTTTTTTTTTTTTACTTTTTCCATGCAGTTTTTCCCTACAGCTGAGGAGTCTATATCATACTATAACCAAAAAAGATGTGTTGATGGAAAAGGCCTTGTTCTCCCAAGTCAAATAGTAAGTTGAGCTTTGTTTACAAATCATATTCGTTTTGTGGGTGGTTGATCTGACAATTTCATCCAATTTATTTGTGAATGGGTGGGTTTATTACATTTAGCTCTAATGGTCAAATCAAGCAAGTACACAGTTCAAATGGGTTGTCAATAGGTCGAAATGCAACAACCATCTAATTCATTAGTTTTATGAAAATGGGTCAAAAGCGTTTTCGGGGAATTATTATTCAGCCTGAATTCATGTTGGCTCGTTTACCTAACCAGCCCATTTTGACATTTCTAATGGGTAGTGTCTCATTTTCAAGTTGATATATATCTGATCCGCTCCTTTGCCTTTTTTCATTATAATAGAGGTATGTCAAATATTTTGAACGTGTTCTGACGTATTTTAATGGAGAAGATCAGCCTGGGCGCAGGTACATGTTATACTTCATTTATAAGTCTTCTTTATTCAACACCTTATGCTTACTTTTTAAGCTTGTAATGAAGTAAACTGGTACCAGAACAAAAACAAACAGAAACAACCAGAAAAACAGGAACAATTCTGGAACTCCTCCAATTTAATTGATAGAAAAACTTACAAAGAATAAGTAAAAACTATCTCCTATTTATAGTTGATTAACCTAGCCCATCAAGTTAATCTATTCCTACATAATAGGCTTTATCTCAAATCCTTTGGAGATAAAGTTGAATCACAAAAGCTTATCCTTTTATTTTACCAGATGATGACCAAAAATAAATTACAAAATAGACCCCTAACTTTAATTAATGTCAAGATTGGTCCAACAATCACCCCCCCAATCTTGACCTTGAGTCTTCTTGTTATTTTCCAGAGTCTTCAATCTTCTTTACTCCCAACAGTTCTCTCATTTCAGCAAATTTGGTAGAGCCTTCGTGAGAATATCAGCTGGTGGTTGATCCCCACTAATGAAATCAACCTTGATTTTATTTTTCTCTACACACTCTCGTATATAGTGATAGTGTATATTGATATATTTACTCCTTCCATGAAAGACTGGATTTTTCATCAGGTTGATTGCTGACTTGTTGTCCACCTTTATGAGTACAAGTTCTTCTTTTCTTCCTGTAATTTCAGCTAATAAACTCCTTAGCCAAATTGCTTGACAGGCTGCTGAAGTTGCAGCCGTAAACTCGGCCTCACAAGATGATAAAGCGACTGTTGGTTGCTTTTGAGAGCACCAGCTAATGGGTCTATCATCAAAGTAAAATACCAGCCCCGTGGTTCCTTTTCCATCATCTGGATCAGCTAAAAGGCTGCTGTCACTAAATCCCAGTAGTTTATTACTTCCATTCCTTCGGTAGTGAATGCCCAGGTCTATAGTTCCTTTTACATACCTGAGACTCTGCTTTACAGCCTGATAGTGAGTAGTTTTAGGGGCTTGCATGTACCTACATGCATATCCAACTGAGTATGCAAGGTCTGGCAGCGTATGAGTCAAGTACCGAAGGCATCCTATTGTTTTTCGATACTCTGTTGCATCTACACTGCTGCTGCCATCTTTCTTTGTTAATTTCAGTCCTGGTTCCATTGGGTATTTAGTGGGATTACACTTACACATTCCAGCTTGCTGTAGGATCTTTCTTGCATAGTTTGATTGCTTAATTTTTATTCCATCGTTGCCTTGCATCACTTCTAGCCCGAGATAATAGGAGAGTGAACCCAAATCACTCATCTCGAACTTATCTTCCATTTGTCTTTTGAATTGCAGCATTTTCTCCATGTTATTTCCGGTTACAATCAAATCATCCACATAGATCCCTACTAGCAATGAACCTTCATGGGTTCTTTTTGTGTAAATGGCTTGTTCAAGTTTGCACCTTTGGAATCCGTACTCCTTTAGAACCCCATCTAACTTTGTATTCCAAGCTCGTGGAGCTTGTTTCAAGCCATAAAGAGCTTTGGTTAATTTGTACACTTTTTGCTCTTTTCCTTTCTTAACAAAGCCTTCCGGTTGTGTTACAAACATTTCTTCCTTGAGTTCCCCATGTAGAAACGCCGTTTTAACATCAAGGTGGTGAACATTCCACCTCCTTTGTGCTGCTAATGCTAGAACGAGTCTAATCGTCTCAAGTCTAGCTACGGGCGCGAATACCTTGTCAAAGTCTACACCATGTTGTTGGATGTAACCTTTGGCGACTAATCGTGCCTTGTATCTTGTAATTACTCCATTTGCATCCCTTTTAATTTTGTAAAGCCATTTTAAACCAATGGGTCGGTGTCCCGGGGTAGGTCCATTAACTCCCAAGTGTTGCATCTTTCAATGAAAGCTATCTCACTTTCCATAGCTTGCTCCCATTCTTTATGCCCTGTAGCTTCCTTGAAGTTTGTTGGTTCCCCTTCAGTGAGGAGAAGATCATAAACTTCGTACAGATTTTTCATACCGTGTGGTGGTGTATCATCAAAAGTCTCATCTTCTGCCATAGTTGGGTCTGATTCACCGACAGTGTCTGTTTGAAGCTGTGGTAACATTGGCCCACGCTCTTTTACAGTTGATTCTGGGCTGCTAAGTTCAGAATGCGCTGAGTCTGCTGTTTCAGCATGAGTTAATGGGTTATTTCCTTGACATGGGCTGCTAATCAGTGGACTTACAGGGCTGCCAGGTTCAGCAGACCCATGTCCACTGTTTTGGGCTGCAGAATCAGCTTCATGTCTGTTGTTTTGAGCTGCTGAATCAGCTTCAAATGGCTCCATATGAATCACAAACTCAGCGTCTTTGTTCGGTTGTTGGTGTTTATCCCATTCCCATTTGCGTGCCTCATCAAACACAACATCTCGACTGATTACCACCTTCTTTCCCTCAAAATCGTACATGCGATAAGCCTTGGTCCCTGGTTCTGTTCCCAAATGTACCATGGGAACACTTCTGTCATCGAGCTTCTTCACATGGTTTGAAGGTGTTTTTACATATCCAACACACCCAAACACCCGTAGATGATCAAGTCTTGGTCTCCATCCCTTTAAGGCTTCGTATGGTGTTTGGTTTTTCAGAATTTTCGTGGGCAGCCTATTTAACACATAAACTGCATGACGTACGGCTTCCGCCCAGAACACTTGTGGCATATTCATTGCACTAAGAATGCTCCTTGTTGTGCTCAACACGGTTCGGTTTCTTCTTTCGACTATACCGCTCTGCTGGGGTGTATAGGGTGCAGTTAGTTGCCTTGTAATTCCAGCTTGTTCACAAAACAGAATGAACTCCTTGGAGGTAAATTCTCCACCCCGATCAGTTCTAAGAACCTTTATTTTTTCCCAGTATTGGTTCTCAACCAAAGCTTTGAATATCTTGAATCGTTCAAGTGCTTCATCCTTGGTTTTTAACATGAATGGCCACATAAACCTGTTGTGATCATCAACAAACAACAAAATATACCTGCTTCCAGCTTTGGTGGCGGGTGTTATGGGCCCACACAGGTCTGCGTAAACCTGTTCCAGTGGTCTGGCAGCCCTAAAAGTGGTCTGGCCAGGGAAACTTTGTCGCGTATGCTTCCCTGCCAAACATGCTTTGCAAAGTTGTGAAGGGTGGTCAATAGCCGGTACTCCATGGACTAGTTCACTCATCCCTAAGCGCTTGATGGTGTCAAAGTTTACATGCCCAAGGCGGGCATGCCACAACTAAGCTGCATCATTAATCTTGGTTATTAGGCAAACCGGTGACCTGATTTTTAGGTTGATTTTATACAAGCTATTAGGAGATCTGTGAGTCTTCATTAGCAAGGTCCCATCTGGTTCAAACATTGATAAAATTCCTTGTTTAATTGTTACTTCACACCCTCCTTTTTCAGCTTGCCCGATGCTGAAGATATTGCTTTTTAAATACGGGATGTAAAGAATATCGGTCAACAACCTTTGTTCCCCATTCTTACATTCGAGAATAATAGAACCCCTTCCTTCGATTTCCGCACGAGTCGTCTCCGAATCTGACTTTGCCCCCTATATTTGTATCAATTGCTGAGAATAAACTTTTATTGCCCATCATATGGTTTGTTGCCCCGGTATACAAATACCACATGTATTGCCCATCATCATGTGACCCGTATTTAGCCGGAAATACCTTTTCTTCATTCACATAGATTAGTTCCTTCTTGATTTGATCGGCTACAGCCATTAATAACACAGGCTTGTCAGCATTAGCATGTGTTGTTCCAGCAGTGGTGGCTTGTGTTAGATGGGCCTTCTCATCATTCTTTCTGGTTGGACAGTCGGCTGAAAAATGTCCAAACGCATCGCACCTGAAACACTGCAGTTTAGACCGATCTTTCTTTGAGTTTTCTGAACTTTGGTTTCCATCTTGGGAGTTTTGAGCACGGTTTGAACCCTTTCCACGACCACCTGATCGCCCACGACCTCGGCCTCTTCCACGGGTGTCTTGGCCATTCCCTCGGCCTCGACCAAAGCCCTTTTCCTGCTTTCTTTTGGATTCCCATTCATTGTAGGATAATAGAAGTTGGTCATGGCTGTTGTTATTGGTCTTGGAATTAGTTCTTTCTTCGTACGCATTCAACCTTTCAACGATTTCTTGGAACTTGACTGTTTTTAGATCAACCAACTGTTCTATTGTTGCCACCATGTTTATGAAGCTGTCAGGTACACTGGTCAGAAGTTTTCTGATCAGGGCTGCTTCATCGATTGGAGATCCAAGGGTGGCTGATTTTGAAGCAATTCCGGAGAGTTTTCCCACAAAATCATCCACTGTTGTGCCTGCCTTCATTCTGATCAAATCAAACTCTGTTTTTAGGGACTGCAATCGTGCCTCCATGACTTGTTCAGCACCTAAGTGTCGAGTCTTGATTGATTGCCAAATGTCTTTCGCATGTTCACAGCTTGCGATCAGCAACACAAGGTCTTCAGGTAGCGATTGATAGAGATAGGCTATGGCTGCATTGTCTTTTTTTGATCCGGATTTGTCCCAGGTTCAATCACCTCCCAGATTCCATGAGCTTTGAAAATCGCCTTGATTTTAGGTGACCAGATTGGGTAATTTGTCGGAGTTAGAACCGGGCATTGAAACGGAAGGTTGCCTGTTTTATCAACCTGCACTAGCTGGTTGTTTGGTGCTGCAGCGTCCCCCATCGATCTCTCCTTTGATCGACGCTTGTACACTTGCTGTATTGGTGGTTTAAGTGCTTGATCCACCACGTTCGATCAATAGAAAATCCCAGATCTCTTAACCAGAGCTCTGATACCAATTGAAGTAAACTGGTACCAGAACAAAAACAAACAGAAACAACCAGAAAAACAGGAACAATTCTAGAACTCCTTCTCCAATTTAATTGATAGAAAAACTTACAAAGAATAAGTAAAAACTATCTCCTATTTATAGTTGATTAACCTAGCCCATCAAGTTAACCTATTCCTACATAACAGGCTTTATCTCAAATCTTTTGGAGATAAAGTTGAATCACAAAAGCTTATCCTTTTATTTTACCAGATGATGACCAAAAATAAATTTCAAAATAGACCCCTAACTTTAATTAATGTCAAGATTGGTCCAACATGTAATGCTAATCATATACATCCTCTTTTTTGTGCGGTTGGAATTATACCCATTTAGGTACTGTTTCGTAAGGAGCTTTTTTATTCTTTTGTTTTTACCTTTGTTTGGATGGAGAGTGGGTAGCTCTTAGTTTAAAACAAAAGCTTTAAGCCTTTAGCTTATATGCACTTATATATGATCGAAGCTAAAAGCTTCATAATTAACACTTCTATACAAATAGAACCTCCAACTATGGTTCCAGCTAATTGCCAAGCATACCCTTACTTGATGAGCGGGTGACTTTGGCTTGCATTTTATCTTAAATTAAAAACTTAAGCTAATATATCAGACAGGGTGAAAGTCACCAAACTAAATCATAGTGAATGAAATATCCCAAACCATTTTGTTCAAAAATTTTGATTATTATTGTGATAGCGTTACTCGTCAAAAACCTCTTGCGACATGTACCAAAGACGAACAGTTTTAACCAATGATCCATCTTGCTTGATCCATCTATCTTGCCACTTGTAGTTTTACTTGGTTCATCTTCATCACTTTTGTTGGCCATTAATTATTTGGAGAGTTTTATGTTGTAGATGCATGCTTAGAGGATTTCGCCTTCATAGGTGCCCATATTGGATCAGGCCATCTATAACCATCTCAGATCATAATGGTAAACACTTAACACATGTAAATATGTTTTTTTTCTTGTTTTCAAAACTCCTCCCATTTGCCTTCTTTTACATGTTGCAATCTTAGTTTTTTACTCCAATGTTTAACATGAGTTATGATTTGTTGATCTCTATATATGTTTAGGTGTTCTCTTTTCAACCAAGAAGCATCCTAGAACCAAGGATCTATCGGTACATCTCATTTACAAATTTCATGACATGTCAGCATCTAGCCTATTAGTAATGACTAATTTCTTTTTGGCAAAAAATCATGTTTCTGTACAATCAAGAAAATGTTTTAGAAGTAATACATGCACAGAAGGTTGAAATCTATAGTCTTGCTGACTAACATACCCTAAATTTATCAAGATTATGTTCTGCTGTGCAGCCTGAGGACTTTTGGTTTTCCGCACCGAGAAAGGGTATAATGGTCTTTGCTCTACCTGGAGAGCCTGGTTTGACTGAGTTATCTGGTGATTTCAAAATTCATTTTCATGACCGCCAAGGCGACTTTTACTGGTACACCTCAAATCACCAATTAGTTAACAGCATACTAACTGTTTAATTCTATTTTTTCATGGCATTTTTTCATTTGTAATTTTATTCTTTCCATCTTTTATATTTAAAGCTGGCTGAACACAACAATGATTGAGAACAGGAAGATTCTAACTACTAATGATCTTGATGGGTTTGACAAGGTAACTTTCAAACAAGTTTATAACCTTAAAGATCTGTAATTGTTTTACATCCGATCCCATGTTCCATAATATGTTCCACGAAAATTATAAAATAATTATCTGCAGAGGAAATTGCCATCCCCCGGGTTTCAAGTGGAGGTTGTGGTTGTGGACTATGACAATGCTGCTGCTCAACCCAAACCCGAAACCGAAAGTATTACCAAATCCGCAGAGGGTCCAAGTGCAGCTGCTCCGCCACCTGCCTCCTCTGAACCCACCGCCACAAACTTACCTAAAGACTCCAAAAACAGTGAAAAAGAAGACGAGGTGTTCTCTGATACCGAGTCTGAAGCAAAAACTGACACCGCTTCCGAAACCAATTCGACTTTTGGGAAAATCGCAAATTTGTCAAACGACACCAAGAACCTCTCTCTAGGAAATTCAGGCCCGACCCAAATAACTCCTGCTAGTGGCCCCAAAAATGATTCAGTAAGCCCGATTGGCGAGGTAAGCGATTTTAAGGCGATGGCAGCTGATGTATCTGTATTTACGTTTGGAGATGATGAAGACTATGAAAGCGAGTGAGAATGAGCGACTTGTGATACGTGGTTGCTTGTACATAGATGGACGTTGAAGAACCTTAGTTGTTATTTATACAAAAAATGTATTTGATTCATCCAGTAATTTCGTTTGAACGGATCGTGAAGCTTTTATAAATGTTACAAGGGTGGGTTTGATTGAATCTCAGTGTACGGACATTGTTGATCACGGAAGACTTGTATTTTCCATTAGTATTCACCGTGTCATAAAAATTCACGTCAAAACAATCTACATACTAATAAGGGTAGGGTTATACTAAAAATGATGTTTAATCTAAAAAACCTAAGAAGGATTGTGGGTTTGATACGTGTCCTTCTATTGTTTTAAAGAGAATAATATTTTGGTTATTGTGTCAAATACGTCAACTCATTGTGTCTCATACGTTCATTGTGTCAATATCAGTTCATTGTGTCATATATTTTACGTCATTTGTTATGTGTATTAATCATTGTGTTTTACGTTTTAGATTATATTTTGTTATTTGTGTCATTATTTTTATAGATTATAAACTTGTTATCTATCATTGTGTTTTACAATTAGAAGACTCAATGATATGCTTTCACCAATCTAGTTTTCAAAACTTATAATGTTGAAGATGACACAATGATTTATTTTTGTTATCATTTTTTAATATATTATATAAACTTGTTATTAGTCATTGTGTTTTACCATTAGAAATACACAATGATGTTATTTAAACAATGTATTTTTTGAAAAACTCATATTATTCAAGATAACATAATGACGATCAAAAGACACAATGAGACATTGTGTTATTTTGTCATTGTTTTTAATGTATTATATTAATTAGTTGTTAATTTATTATTGTATATTACATATTAGAGATACACAACAATGTTATTACATCATTATATTTTTTAAAATTCATCACTTTATAAAAACACAATAGTATTCAAAATTAACATAATAACCAACAAAAAAACACAACAAACTGACTAAAGATACAATAACGAGATATAATCTTAAAAACATCAAATTTTTTTGTTATCTTTTTATATAACAATACCGTACTCGTTTTAATGATTAAAAAATACTCATTTTTATGGTGTAACTTTTATGAAAAAAATAATGTCATATAAGAAAGTTATGAACGTTATAAAAAAAGGAAAACTTACAAAAAGTCAACAAAAAGGCTATTTTTAAAATACTTCTCTAACAAAATTTTTTTTTTATAATTTGATCTCAACCATTGATTAAGAACATGAATGGTTGAGATTACTTCTTAGACTTTTTAGTTTTAGAAAACTTTTTATTTGAATTTTTCTCTACTAATAAATCAAAATATTTATTAAGTCACATGTATTTTTTCACACTGTCCACCTAGGATCCATCTAGGATTTGGATACGTGTTGTTACTAAAAAGAAAATAATCATTTAGTGATATAATTTTTATACTTTTCAAATTATAAAAAGGAATTTAAAAACATGTTTCTTTTTATTAAAATACATAATTTTTTAAAAAATTAAATTTTATAAATGTAAACTTTTTTAATACAAAGAACTTTTAAAAAAATGATATTTAAAAAAAAATATTTTTAAATAAATTGAAGTGTTTAAGAAACTACCTTTATAAAAGCAGAAGTTTATTAAAGATGAAAATTTGAAAAAATATTTGTATTGTTTTATTATCTAAAATAGTTAATTATATGCAACTTCTATCATATTTTATCTCAAAAACATATTTTATAACTTTTAAATATTAATAAATAACTACTAATTTAAAATTTTCATTCGATACTTGTAGTACACGAGTTTTAAACTAGTTATAAAATAAATGAAGTTGGAATCTCAGAGGCGAATATTAAAAACTCATATTTTAAAGACCGAAGATATAAAAGCCGAAACCACAATGTTGAAAGACTTTTAAAAACAAAATATGTATATAATTTACGACATTTGTAGCGACTTGGACACGCGTTTGACTATTGGAAGGAGTCAAAGACTCGGTTAGACGCGTTCACAAAGAACCACCCTACGTTCTATCAAATGAATCCATTTAATCTAAATTACGAAGAATTTTCTTCTACAAAAACGCCTTCATTTCTTAGTTAAGATTCTAATATTGCTATATATAATAACACAAGTACTCTATCATCTTTATATTATATTATATTAAATTCATTTCATTCAATTCTACCCATGTATCATCAACCTTCTATTCCACCAGCATCAGCAACCTATCATCATCATCAACAACAACCCATGGGCATTCAAGGCAATCTCCTTGAAGTCACCGGTACATGCATTGTGTTTCCGTTTTTATATACTTTTTCTAACAGTAATTTAAGATTTTCTAGGATAAATACATCATCATCATACAGGATTTTAAGCCTCAACCTTCTGATTGTATTGTTGAGCATACCACTTAACTACTAGATTTACCTTAGGACTTCCCAATTTTTTTAAATATAATTGATCAATATCTACATGGTAACGTAACAAAATCAGTATTAAATTAAAATAAGAATTCGATATGTCTAACTTCCATTTATTTCTCATGAATATTTAGTTGTTTGCTGCAATAAACTGAAAGACACAGAATGGATTTCAAGGCAAGATCCTTATGTTTGTCTAGAGTATGGCAATACCAGATATCGCACTCGTGTTTGTACAGGCTAGCGCTCTCTCTCTCTCTCTCTATATATATTCTCACACTGAAAGTCGCGTTCATTTCATAACCAATAATTAAAATGTGTATTAATATTTGTGATGTGTATAACAGACGGAGGCAAGAACCCAACATTCCAAGAGAAATTCGTATACAGCGCGATTGAAGGATTAAGAGAGTTCAACATTATTGTCTGGAACAGCAATACAATCTCACACGATGACTTTATCGGCAGTGGAAAGTATGCTTCCTCTTCTTCTTCTTCTTCAATTCTCTTCAATCTTTACACGCTTTTCCTGTGTTTAATTATTAATATTCTTCAACAGATGATTGATTTCTTGTGTTTCTCAGGGTACATTTAGCTAAAGTTCTTTCTGAGGGATACGATGACAGCTCGTGGCCATTGCAAGCTAAACTTGGAAGGTTTGATTATAACTTGTAAACAGTAAATTATTATTCTAATAAGATAGATCATAGATTAATGAAAACTTATGTTTATGCAGGCATGCTGGTGAAGTAAGATTAATAATGCACTATTCCAGAGCCAATGCAAACAGTTATGTGCCATCAGCTCCATCATATGCTGCAGCAGGTGCACCACAGGTGTCTATGTACGCTGCACCGCCGCCATCATCCACTATGTTGTATCCACCTGCCGCCACCGGAGCTTATCCTATGCCGCCCACATACCCACCTCAGCCAGTTCATTATCCCCTGAGCAGACATACCCTCCAATTTCAATTTATCCACCTCAGCCATACGGCTTGCAGTATTCTCATGGTAACTTTTCTTTTTGATCAATCCATATTATAAATGTGGGATTTTCGACCCGATTCAAATGGGTTTATTTGGGTTGTACTCTAACGGGTCAAACGGGTTGATCTAGTCAAACAGGGTGAAAGCAAATGCTGAAGTATTATCAAGTAATGTAGTTCTGAAATCATATTTTACATAATGGCTAGCCAGACGATATACAAACCAGTGTACACTATATTTGTTTTAGCTTTAGCGTGTTTTGACCTGTTACCCTACCTGCTATAATGTATAATTAAAACCGCACTTTACTAATCTAGATGTTGGTTTTATCATTAGCAGGTTCTTTATATGCCGGAGGGTATCCTACATATTGAGGTGAAGTTCCTACTAAAGGTGATTAGAAGGCTATAATTTGGTTATGGAGGCTAATATGTGGTGTTCAGGATTAACACTAATTTATATTGGAAACTAGCTAATCACTTGTAGTTTAGGTCAGCATTTAGTGGCATCTGATTATTTAGTAATTACAGTAAATATATATATACAAGTAAAATTGTTTTATTTGTTGGGCCATCGCTTTGGGTGATGTTACTATCACTTCCTACATATTTATTGTAATATGTTATTATGATTGTGTTTAACAAGAATAAATAAAATTTTATTTTATTGTGTTGGGGAAACTCATAAAGTTGTTGTATGTTGACTTGTTGGCGATCAAATATTCAGCAAAAGCCAAATGTTGTGGTTAATTAAAAACAACTTAAACTATTGTGTAAAGTGTAAACTGAATATTACCGACCTAGAGAGCATTCTAAAACTTTGTAATAACTTTTTTACTTCACCTCTTAATAATTTACAAAGATTTGATCTGACATTATTTTTCTGAGGGGCAATAACTAATGTTATTAAGGGATTTCTTAATATTTTAAGGTGAAACCACTTTCTAAACTCCTTTCTAATATGCACGCATTTGATGTGTATAATCACGTCCTATTTTGACCCGTTATCAATAATATAATCGTCTTTAACCAATTTTGAATCTTAATTCATACTTAAACCACTCAACAATGTACAAAACATCACATATTCATCTTTTCCAAATTTCTGAAACTTTATAATTATAAATTTTGACAATTTTACATGCCATTTCTCTTTCCTTCTAGGCATACATACATAAGTTCACTATTACTTTTTCAATAATCTTTTTATTTTTATTTTCTTAAACATTATAGATAGTTACCATATCAAATATGGGTAGGGTTGTAAACAAGCTAAGCCTGGCCAAGGTAGACTCGGGCTCTCGGCTCGTTTTAAACATTATAGATAGTTACCGTGTTAAATATCGTTTATATACGAGCCGAGCCGAGCCGGCTCGCGAGCCAATTTATTTAAAAGAATAATATTAGCATTTAAAAAAATATTATATATAAAAAAAAAATTTAGTATTTTTATATTAATTTATTTTAACTCGTTAAAACAATGATACAGGATTAGCATTTCATAAACTATGATCATCCTTTGTAATTTACACTTACGTCTTGTTATTAAAAAGGTATCAAAGTGACTATATGTTTGTAAATTATATGACAGGTTTCTATATTACAAAAATTTTATTTAGCCATTAATTTAAACGAGCCAACGAGCAAGCTTATGAGGGAGTCAACGAGCCAGCTAACGAGCCAAGCTGACCTTGGCTCAGGCTCGGCTCGTTTACAAACCGAGTCGAGCAGGCTCCGGTCATATATAAACAGAAACGATTTCGAGTGAGCTTTGAGGCGTGGGCTTTTTGCCCTAAATAAATGAGCCAAGCTGGCTCTAGCTTAGACTCGGCTCGTTTACAAACCGAGTCAAGCCGGCTCAGGTCTTCTATAAACCGATTTCGAGCTGATTGCGCTCGAGTGACGAGGAATAATGTAAAAATGGTTGCGCTTGAGTGACGAGGAATAAACCGAGATATGTGTCCAACATACCAACGGTTAACCACCTTCAAAGTCGACTCGATGGTTCCACACGCCATGGTCCGCACAGGCTCGAGTTTTCTTTTATTTTGTATAAATGGTCAAAGAAAACCCGGGAAAAGAAACCCATACCTAACGGCACACAAAACCTCCGGTTAAGCGGAGTGGTTTAGGGTTTAAAATAACATGCGGGACCCACAGCACCATCACGCAACCCAATGATTATGAAAGTCATTACTTTACATTATTATTAACTGGTGTTTTACTTAACAATAGCCGATGTGGGAAGCTTCATTAAGGATGTCGTGATAGTAAACGAAACTACTTGAGCAAAGGTTCTCTATGATCAAGATAAAAATGTTGAGTAATTAATCGAAGTAAATCGTTTGATAGGCTTAGGAACTCGGTGAACCGATTGGCGATTAGCGTCAAAGAAACATTGTGTACACCAAGTTGAAGATTGAGACCTTATTTGATGTATACTGATCAGTGCAGATAGTTGCTCAGAAGATGCTGCATTCATGTTGTTTCAAGCACGACAGTTTGCAAGGATGAAGACGATATGTGATATTCGGATTGGTTTATTGTATAGGATCCAATGCAGTTGATTGAACCAAGTTACTTCAAGTTTGAATCAAACGGTGAAAACGTTATTATATGTTTCAAAGACTTGCAGATTAGATTTTCTTGTATTTATTACAACCTTCGTACTTGCTCTATGATTGCCTTACAAAATGAGTTTACTGTTTTAAATAATGTTTAGGCATCTAACCCGTTTTAGTATTTAGCTAAACTTTTGGGTATAACCCGTTTGACCTGTTATCAATTAAATAAAAGCTAAATTAACATGCTTTTAGATATACGGGTGGGGTTTTTTTTGACAGAATACGAAAGCACGACACCCTAACACTAAAGTCACGTGTAAAGATTAAGTTTAAATAGATAGTTTTAAGTCAAACCAGTAAACACGTTTAGTCGACTAGGTTGGGTTCAAGGTTAAAGTAGCAACCTGTTCATTATTCGGTATTTGATCTGATACACGTGCATGAAGTTGGGTTACTGCATTTTTATTTTGCTTATTATTTTAGTATTTGTTATTTTATATTTTATGGTAGTAGTGGGTTTGCTTAGTCAATTAGTGGGTAGGTTTTGTTCCTATTTTTTTAGTGGTTTGGTAGCTGCACGTTTAAGGCTTTCCATTATGTAGTTTATCAATCAATTTGACGTTCCTTAGAGTTCTCTTAGATCCATCTGTTCCCGTATGTGTGAGTAGTGATTGTGTATCACTTAATTGTCACTTGATTGTTTCTCAAGTGGTATCAGAGCCATTGTTCAAGATGTCCTACTTGAAGCTTATTGGTGGGGTGAAGAAATTGAATAACCAGAACTATAAGACCTGGGCTACGTATCTTTCTTCATACTTGCAAGGACAGGACTTGTGGGAGGTGGTGCAAGGGAATGACACGGACCGACCACGAAGGGAGACTACAGATGGGGCGCTTAGAAAGTGGCGAGTCAAAGCCGGGAAGGTTATGTTCATTTTGAAGACAACAGTAGAGGAAGAGCTACTTGAACATATCAAGGACACATAAAGTCCCAAACAGGCTTAGGATACTCTAGCCGAAGTTTTGTCGAAGAAGAACGATGTGAGCCTTCAATTACTGGAGAACGAGTTGTTGAGCATAACCCAAAAGGATCTGATGATTTCCCAATACTTTCACAAGGTTAAAACCTTGGGTAGGGAAATCGGTGATCTCGATCAGCAGTTGGTGATCGGAGATGCAAGGATGAAACGGGTTATACTCCACAGTTTGAAACCCGAGTATAGGAGCTTTGTGGCTGCTGTACAAGGGTGGCATGCGCAACCGATTTTGGGGGAGTTTGAGAATTTGTTGGCTAGCCAGGAGGCTCCAGCCAAACAACTCGGAAGTTTGTCTATAAGTTTTGTTTCTAAACAAAAGATGAAGTTCTTTATGTTGAGAAGAGTAGAGGAAAGTATAGGCAAGGAGGCAAACACCGCAATTCATCCCGGTACCATGACAAGAACAAACATCATGATAACAATGAGAAAAAGTTGGGTTATTCTAATCGTGGGGAGTCATCAGGTGACCAAAAACATCATAATGGAAAACGATTTACATTTAAATGTTACAACTGTGGTCATAAGGGTCATATTGCAAGGCATTGTCAGGTGAAAGTAAAAGAGGAAGGAAATTCTACCACGATAGAACATGATGATGGTTGGGACGTTGAAGCTTTTGTAGCCCAAACTGAAGATGTCGTCGCGTTCACAGCAACAATAGAAGGTCGAAGGAACCGTCTAGAAGACTGGATCATGGATTCGAGTTGCTCAAATCATCTCACTGGTGACAAGGAATGACTTAAAAATTCAACACCGTATGGAGGCAGTAGAGTGGTAGTAATTGAAAATAATACTAAGCATTTCATCTCACATACTGGTGATGTGGTGTACCCGTCGAGTAGCAACAAGAAGGAGTTAGTGTTAAAGGACGTCTACCATGTCCCGAGGGTGAAGAAGAATCTCATATCGGCTCCTCAGATGACTACAGATGACCATTATGTTTTGTTTGGTCCCAAGGATGTCAAGGTATTTAAGGAGTTTGAAACACAATCCACACCAGTGTTGTAAGGGCCCAAAACCGATACAGTGTATGTTCTTAATACGGAGTCTGCGTATGTTGAGAAGACAAAAGGGAAGTCGTCGGCTAATCTGTGGCATCAAAGATTGGGCCATGTCGGGTTTGATAAGTTAAGTCTTATGGTGTAGAAGGAACTTGTTGTTGGGCTGCCCAAGGTAGAAGTTAACAAAGATGGGGTTTGCTCAGGATGTCAGTATGGAAAAGCTAAGATATTGCCATTCAAAACCTCAGATCATCAATCAACAACAGCACTTGAACTGGTCCACTCGGACGTGTTTGGTCTAGTCAAACAGCCTTCTATGCAAGGCCTAAGGTTCATGGTTACATTCATTGATGTCTCACAAGATTTGTTTGGATCTACCTCACGAAAGAGAAGAGTGAATTTTTTTTTCCATGTTCAAAGAGTTCGAAGTAGATGCAGAAGTAATGACCGGATGCAAATCAAGTGTTTACGTTCTAATAATGGAGGAGAGTATCTAGCTGCTGAATTTAGTGAGCATCTAAAGCAGAAGCGAATCAGGAGACAATTGACGTGCCCTAAAACCCCTTAGCAGAACGGGGGTCCTAAATGAAAGAACATACATCTAAGTAAAGTGACAAAGAGCTTAATACACGACAAGAACCTTCCAGGCCACAACTGGGCCGAGGCGATAAGAACTGCATGTTTTGTGATCAATCAGGTGCCATCACAAAGTGTAAATCCAAGGACCGATCAGGAATTATCAAACTTAATTTATACAAGTATTGATCGTGGAATTATCAATACTTGCTGATTTAACGATTAATCAGCAAAACACACGAAAAGAATAATTACGCAAATAAATTACTGATACGATGATGCTCTTGCTCCGATGATGCTTGCTAATAATCAATATATTGCTGTAATGCTCTCTATTGCTCTATATTGCTTTTAGTGTTTTCAAAAAATTGACTTCTGTTCTGTTCTTTAATGTTGTTGATCTCATGTTATATATAGAGATCCTATTCTGTTCTGATCTATTGCTAACTTATCGCTATAATTAAGCTAACAATATTTATCCGAATCCTCAGCCACATTTATCGGCATGGGAGTTCGTATTTTACAATGATTCTAATAAAGATAAGATTGTTGAAGTGACGTGGAATATTCACTTGAATCATACGTCTTCAATCTTCATTAACGTTGTTGTTGCTTTGCCACGTTGACTTGTTGACTTTGGATTGACCACTTGATGATGTGTAATACAAGTGTTGATTTTAGGTCTTCCGTAGGAAAATACTCTTCCGCAGCAACACTGTTTGATCTTCAGTATTTGTGCTTCCGCAGCAACTTGTGCTTCCAGTAGCTTGTTCTTTTTCTTGTTCAGCTGAAGTTGTTCTTCCGCAGGAGATCCACGGATGTACACTTCAGTTATGTTCCTAAGAACATCTACGGAAGAACAATTTACTCATCCGCAGTTGTTCCAATACATATAACCATAACATATATTATAAATTGTAATGTAAGTATTAGTTAATCATACAATGAATTATTAAATAAACATAATCATAAACAAATATTCATTGTATATCATTAAAACTGATGATTACAATTATGATTACATAGAGTGATTCATCATCTAAACCTATACATAGAGTTCTATCCCTAACAGTACTCCCCCTTAGGTTTAGACTCTAGTAATCATTGGTTTAAGACACTGAGCTCTTGTATTCTAGACAAAATCCTAGACTTAAAGTAATCTACGGCCTTCTGCTGATCCTCATACTTGATCTGAATTGGCCTTCTGTTTATTCTCTTCAGTGTCTTGTATTTCAGACCAAGGACATCCTCTTCTGTGGTGAGTGTTGCAACAACACTATTATTGGACACCACTTCCAATTCATCCTGATCTGAAATTCTTAGCTCTGTGATAGGTTTGATTTCTGATCCGATCAACTGACCAGCTTCATATCTTCTTCTTTTATGTGCCTTGGCATGCAGTTTGTCAATGACTTGGATGAGATGTACATACAAGCACAGGTCATTCTGAGATTGTTGATCTTGCAGCCTTGGGAAAAATTTATCATACAGATATGAAGTGTAGCTTGGGTGCAGAAGTTTGATTTCCACAGGATCAAATAATCTGATGCTTTGGCCCTTTTTCTGTGGATCATTCCTCTGTAGCACCAATTCCTTAGTTTTCTCAACATACCCCATTCTGTGATTGGGCAAGAAAACTGATTTCCTTCTATCACTTTTACTGATGCATTAGCTGGGTCTTCAGCTCCAACTCTCTTCAAGAATTCTTCATCAACCAGTCGAGATTTGGGCTGAGACTTTCTTTGCTTTCTCTTCAGGTGCTCTGCATCCACCATTCTGGCTTCCCTGAGAACATCTCCTTTGAACTTGTGACTCAGTTTGGTCACAAGTCCGGAGAAGTCTCTTCCTCTTGGACTTATGGGGTAATTGGTGATGGAAATGGTTCTCAATGTATACAGGTCTACATCTGGCAGTGCTAGTAAATGCTCTACTCGTGGAAAGTATTGCACCATGCCAGATGCCCTTTTAACCAGTGCACAGTCCCATTCACCATCATATTTCCATCCAATGATTTGATTCTCTTGTGCTTCTTCAGGTTCTGTGATGAGATCAAAGAATTGTATTAATGTACATTTCTGTTCAGTAATCTCCCTCACAGCAGTTCCTAGAGGCCAAATCTTGTGAGGAGCGAGCTCCCTTGGCACTCTAATCAATTTTTCTTTATCCTTGTGCATGTCTGCTGCTTGAACCACAGTAGGTTCAGCAGAAGTTTGTGATTGTTGCTTTTGATATGCAGGGTTGGGGGCTCCGGTTCTAAATCTGACTCCTGTTTCCAGTTCAGTCTTCATAACATGTTCCATCATTGCCCTGAGTTCTCTAATGGATCTGCTTTTAAGCTCATAGGACTTGAGGTTGTGACTCTGCAACCAGCAGGTCATGTTGTATCTTGTCAGCTTTGCTGTGTCATAGTGCCCCAAGTCCTTTCTAATTCTCTCCATATTCTTGTATATGCTGAAGGTCTCATAAGTACAGACTGGGAGCATCAGTCTTGCAGCATCAAATTCTTTGACAGTTTGAACCAACTCTGACATGTTCATCCTTTCTACCATGTCATATGGAAACCCGTTATTGATCAGTTCCATAAACAAGGTAGATTGGGGCCTCTCTTCTAGTATGTCTTCGGTTGTCAAGAGCTGTTCTTCTGCTGCTTCTTTTCCTTCATTTTTCTTCTTCTCAGGGTCCTCCTTTGTCAACTCCTCCCAATCATCATCACTTTCTTCATCTGCTTCTTCAACTGTGGCTGCTTGATCTGGAGAATCCAGTTTGGATTTCTTTGATGATTCACCCAGAGCACCAGCAACTTTCCCAAAATATTTTCTCTTTCTACTGTAGGTGATTACAGTTGTATCACCTTTGCTCTGTTCAGCTTCAGAAACCATCTTTCTCAACCTCTCTACTTCATCATCTTTTGACTGCAGCGTTGCTGATTGTTCATTCACCAAGTCAAGCAATGCATCAATCACTTCATTGTTCATCACTGCATCTTCTCTTAATCTTCTCGGTCTACCTTGCTGGCTACTGGTTGTGTCATCTTTATCATCCAGAAGTGCCTCTTTCTCATTCAACTCTTTCTTCAATCTCCTCAATTTTGCTAGCTTCTTGTTTCCTTTGACCACCAATTTGTTGTACTCAGCCACCAAATATTGCTTACTAACATTGATCTCATCCTCTCTCAGATCATTCTCATCATAAGCAGTGATTTCAACATATTCACCCTCTTGTGGTACTTCTCCTTCAACCACATTCTCCTCTTCAGTTTCCATACAAATCTCTTCTGTATCTTCATCATTGACAACCTCATAAGCATCCTCATTTAGGTTGATTTCCTCAGTTGGTGTTGGGCTGTCAATGGGTTCAGTGGGGGTAGGTGAGATGATTGGTTCGGTAGGTGTTGGGGAGGTAATCGGTTCAGTTGCAGTGGGTGAGTTGAGTGGTTCTGTTTGAGTGGGAGAGTTGAGTGGTTCTTTGAGTGGGAGAGTTGAGTGGATCAGTGAGTGGGTGAGAGTGTGACAGGTTCAGTGCCCTCAGTTTTAGCTGAGGAAGCTGATTTGGCAGATGAGCTGGATTCACTTGAAGTGGTCAAGTGGATGGGTGATGATGGTGACTGTGACTCTTGTTGGGGTGATTTGGGTGAGGTATGCAGTGGTGTTTGAGGTTGGGAGTTAGCAGCAGAAGGGGCTGATGAGCTTGAACTTTCCTGCTCCTCTACCCATCTCAATTCTTCAGGGATGTCTTCTTCCTCATCCAGAACATGAGGGAACAAATCCACTCCACCTCCCTCATACTGTCCCTTTAGTTTGTTCAAGATGGACTTATTGAGGTGGCTTTGCACTCCTACGTCCCCTTCCTTCTCCACTTCGGGCATTTGCTCTTCGATCATCAGCTGAATGAACCTCGGGAACATGAACATTTTGTTCTCCTTTTGTACTCTTATGTGGTCGCAGAGGCAGTTCATTATGTATTTGGCATAATTGTACTTTCTGCCCTCGAATATTCCTATGATTCCTGAAGATATGTGCCGTGAGAACCTATCCAAACCAGACTTTCGGTTGGATACACACTTCAGATAGGTGTGGCACAAGAATCGATAGGGTTTGCACAGTCTGCCCTTCTTGATTTCTCCATGTTGGTAATCTCCGTCATATCCCATCAACCCAAAAACTTTCTGGATGTATTCATGGTTGAATACATCCGGATGCCCTTCTTCCTCCTCCCCTAGTTCCAATGCACTCCGAATTGTCTCTTCATTCACCCAAAGGGGTAAATTCCCTACCGTGGCTATAATGGTCTGTCCTCCATCGCCTTCTTCAATTCTGGCTGTGTTCCAGAAGTCCGTCATGTGTGAGAGATAGATGACAGGATCTGCGGAGAGTGCATAGAAGAGTCGAGACCTTCTTAGGTAGTGAATGATGGGTCTGCATTCATCTTCTACCCGGGGTCTAGGAATGCACATACATTGTGGTCCCGAGAGAATCGATTAGTCATGATGAAGTAGTTAAAGATCCTAAGGATGATTGCGAGTCAAGGGATTTCTAGGTTTCGGTAATTTTTGGTTGAAGGAAATTTGGGTGAATTTGGATGAATAAGAATGCGGACAGTCAAACTGTGCTTATATACCTTATCGGACAGCCTGTCAACCATGTGGGACCCAGTTGCACTTTTTCTAACAATGTGTCTAATATGTGTGACCCATTTACACTTTCTACTCTTCCGAGGATATTTACATTTAATTAACTATGTAATTATTACTCAACTAATTAATAAAGCAGTAATAGTGCAATTAATATCTAAGCAGTTCACAGGGATGTTTCTTCCGTATTTCATCTACGGAAGACTAAATTTCTGCTTTTTATCTATGGAAGACCAAGTTTTGTCTTCCGCAGAGAAAGTTTAACCTCGAATGAATCAGACTAAATTTCTATTTCTGTTGGACCTTGTGACTTGGTTCATGGCAGTTTTGGCATCAGCAGATGCATGTATCACTTATCCTACAACCTGCAGCCAAGTTAGTGCTCAGATTCCAATTTTCTTCAGCTTCAACTCAGAATAAATAGTTTGGTTTCTTGAATTGATCACTCCCCCTAAATTTGTGATGAATCATGAATTTATCAAAAATTTATATGAGAAGGCTATGAATTCATAGTCATTATTATTAACTAATTATCATAGAAAGGGCAATTTTATGCATAGGCAAGGATTGGATAGCCTGAAGGGTCATACTACTGATCTGCCTCACGCCTTCATTTGTATGGTAAAATCAGTTAGCTACTGAGCTAGTGCAGATTGCAAATATTGTGATCCGCACAAATTCAAACAAGAGTATATGTCTAGTATGTCATGCTAATTATCATGTTTTGGTGAGAATTTAAGAGCAACTCATATGGATGCATCATATAAGGTGGCATTAAAGTCTGTCCCTTCCAGAAGGTGCTTAATTCATCACTTTAGCACACTTAACCCATGTTCCGTAGATTATAAGCTCTATCTTAAGATTTCTTCGAAATCTTATTAATGCTGATATATATATAGCTCTTTCAGTATGATATACTTGATCCTTTTTTGGATTCTTTTTGAGAGCAGTTCCAGTAGGAACATTTGTGATTAGCATCAGGACACCAGGTCTTTACTTACGTAAAACAGAGGTGTCCATTGACTCAGGTCTTTGCTTACACAAAACAAAGAGTCAAGATGCGCAAAGATAGAGGTTATAAGGTGTTACAACATAGTACGTGTGCATGTGTAATGAGTTGTGCACTTCCGTAGTAGAGTAACTTATGTCTCCTTACAATGACTTGACCAACTAAGTTATCTGAATGTTAGGTTAGGCATGACAGACCTTATCTTTCACTCAAGCTGAACCTATTTACATATCCAACACATCTGTTCAGTAGATACTAGTTATCTGAATGTTAGGTTAGGCAGGACATATGGCAGTTATAGCATAATATCCTTTCCGTAGATTATGTGATCCCTTACACAGGAGTTGTGATATTTATATGAGAATAATTGGCGGGCTCCTATGTCTGTTGTTTAGATGTTGGATTTATTCTAAGTTGATCATTCCTAATGATTCTATTAAGAAATTAAATCTTACAGAGTCAAAGGCCTTAGTGAATAAATCAGCAAGCTGATTTATTGTGTCTACTTTGACCAACTTAATTAATCCCTTTTCTGAGCAGTCTCTCAGAAAATGATATCTAATTTCTATATGTTTTGTTTTACTATGTTGGACTGGATTAGCAGTTATAAACATAGCAGCTGAGTTGTCTATATGTATGGGAGTGTGAAGAAAATTGTACCCATAATCAAGTAATTGGTTTTGTAACCATAAAACCTGAGAGCAACCTGCTGAAGCAGCTATGTACTCAGCTTCAGCTGTTGATACTGATACATTGGTCTGCTTTTTGCACTGCCATGACACAAGTCTTGGTCCTAGGAATTGACATCCACCAGTAGTGGATTTCCTGTTATTGTTGCAACCTCCATAGTCACTGTCTGAGTATGAATACAATTTGAAGTCTCCTTCTTTAGGATACCATAATCCGAGTGCAGGTTTTCCTTTGAGGTATCGAAATATCCTTTTAACAGCATTTAGATGTGACTCTTTTGGATCTGCTTGGTACCTAGCACACACACACACAGCAAACATTATATCAGGTCTACTAGCAGTTAAGTACATTAATGAACCTATCATAGATCTGTATAATCTCTGGTCAATAGACTTCCCTGTTGGATCTGGTGTAATTTTGTCTATGGTAGAGGCTGGTGTTTTGCATGAGGAAGAATCGGTCAAATTGTATTTCTTCAGTGTTTGAAGAACATACTTCTCCTGGTTAATGAATATGCCATCTGGTTTCTGATGAACTTGTAATCCCAGGAAGAATGTCAGTTCTCCCATTGAACTCATTTGGAATTCAGATTGCATTAGTGACTCAAACTCTTCACATAGTCTCTTGTTAGTTGATCCAAATATAATATCATCAACGTATATTTGAACTACTAAGAGATCTTGATGTTCATGTTTTAAGAAAAGAGTTTGATCAATTGTTCCTCTTTTATATCCATGTTTCAGCAGAAACTTGGATAATGTCTCATACCACTTTCTTGGCGCTTGATGTAGGCCATATAAGGCTTTGTCAAGTTTATATACTCTATGAGGATAGTCAGGATCCTCAAAGCCTGGTGGTTGAGAGACATACACTTCTTCATCAATCTTTCCATATAGGAAAGCACACTTAACGTCCATTTGATAGACTATGAAACTCTTGAATGAGGCATAGGCTAAGAAAACTCTGATTGCTTCAATTCTTGCTACGGGGGCAAAGACTTCATCATAGTCTATGCCTTCCTCTTGTGTGTATCCTTGTGCTATCAACCTTGCCTTGTTTCTGATAATGATTCCTCTATCATCCAACTTATTCTTGAATAACCATCTGGTGCCAATGGGATATTGGCCTTCAGGGAGATCAACCAGATTCCACACCTTTTGTTTTCTGAACTGCTGCAACTCTTCTTGCATTGCTTCAATCCAGCTGTTGTCCTTCAATGCCTCGGTGATGTTTGGTGGAACTACTTGAGACAGAAAACATGAGTACAAACAAATGTTTGCTGCCCCTTGTTTTCTTGTTGTTCTGCTGTTCAGGTCGCCTATCATGTTATCAATTGGGTGATACTTGTGAGTTCTAATAGTTGGGACATCATTAACTTGGATAGATGACTCCAGATTGCTGATGTTTATTTGTTGGGATGGAGTTTGTTGAGATGGTGAGTTAGTGAAATAATCCAACTCATCTGGTACAGCTGACTGTGGTTCCGTAGGTCGAGGAATGTCTTCCGTGGGTGTGGGCATGCTATCCGTAGGAGGTACAAGTTCAGCTGTAGGCTTTGGTATGGGTATATCTGTATGTGACAATGGTGTTAGGATGTTTGTAAACACATTCTGATTTTAGGAACCTTTCTGTGTATCATCTGCGGAAGGTGACACATCTACGGACGTAGATGGTATTTCTGCAGATGTAGATGGTGGCAAGGCGGTATCATCATTACTTGTTTGTGCTGATGTACCAGGGTCACGCTCACTGATTTTCTCTTGAGATAGTACTCTAGGTGGATCAACTGTTAATGGTACACCCATGTTTGGAGGAACATAGGGGTAGCATGTATCCGTAGCATCTGTCACATTAAGATAACCAGAATTAAATGAGTTAGTTAAAGCATCTATATTAAATAACCATGATGAGCCTTTTACTGATTGAGTAAATAAGGATTCATCAAAAGATACATTAGGGGTTTCTTCCACTATGTTATCATGTGGAATGTATACTCTATATGATTTAGAAGTTGATGAATAACCAACAAAGAAACCATCATAGGCTTTTTCAGAAAATTTTCCTAATTGTTCTTTTGTGTTTAAAACAGATACATGACACCCAAAAGCTTTAAGATATCCTATAAAAGGTTTTCTTTTAAATAACAGTTCATAGGGTGTTTTGTTGTGTTCTTTCACTATTAAGGTTCTATTTTGAACTGTGCAAGCAGTGTTCACAGCTTCTGCCCAGAATGTTATTGGCAACTGTGAATCGGCTAGCATTGTTCTAGCTGATTCAATTAACGTTCTGTTTCTTCTCTCAGCAACTCCATTCTGTTGTGGAGTTCTAGGTGCACTGAACTGTCTGGCTATACCTTTTTCCCTGCAAAAAGAGTCTAAGACATAGTTAACAAATTCAGTTCCATTATCACTTCTTAATATCTTGATTCTTAAATCAAGTTGGTTCTCTATTTTAGTGATAAACTCCATGATAATTTCTGATGTTTCACTTTTATTCCTCAAGAAAAATACCCATGTAAATCTTGTGAAATCATCAACAATCACCAAACAGTACTGTCTTTTTCCAATGCTTAACACATTAGTTGGGCCAAACAGGTCCATGTGCAGTAACTTGAGCGGTGTTGTGTTTGAGTTGATTGTTTTTATTTTATGAGAGACTTTATGTTGTTTTCCTTTGTAACATGATAAGCAGTGATTAGAACAATAAAACTCCTTTTTCGGCATACCAATGACTAAGTCATTTTTCACCAGTTTATTCATGTTCTTTATGTTGGTGTGTGCCATTCTTCTGTGCCACAAGTGTGACTCATCTTCTGAAGATTTAGATATCAGACACGTTTCCTTTGTTGTTAAAGATGTGTTGTTCATGTCCAACACATATGTGTTACCTTTTCTTGGTGCTTTAAGAAGAATGCAGTCTTCTGGAATTTTGAATCCTGGCTTAAGGATGTAACAGTTAGAATTGTCAAAGAAAGTTGTGTAATTTTGATCACATATTTGAGAGACACTTAGTAAATTAAATTGCAAGTTTTCACAAAAGTTGACTTTCTCAAATTTTAGAACTCCATTTGTTACACTCCCTTCCCCAGTGATTTTACCTCCCTTCTTATCCCCACCAAATGCTACATATGTTGTAGTCTTATGAGCGAAGTCCTGCAGGAGAGTGCAGTTTCCTGTCATGTGTCTGGAACAGCCACTGTCAACATACCACTTGTTGTCAGCCCTCCTTGGATGTTCCTGCAAAACAAAATGAGCTCAGTTAGACTTAGGAGCCCAAGCCTTTATGGTCTTGGGCTTGTTATTATTATCTAAAATAGAAACTTTCTCATATAAGAGTCTTGATTTTTCTATGTTGGATTTGTTATCTATTTGTTCATTGTGTTTTGCTTTGTATTTGGTGACTTTGGGGATAATGATGAGGTTGTTTCATCTTGATTTGTGCTGACTTGGTCAGTGTTTTCTTTCTTTTTAGACTTCCTTTTTGTTGTAGATGATGAGGATTGTCCAGAGAATGTTTCTGAATTCTTTGATCTAGACTGAGGTACATGATTCCCTTTGTCAAAATGATCAAAGAAGTCATCCTCATCATTAAGTGCTACCTTTTTGTGTGGAGTCTTTCTTTGAACTTGCTGTTCTTCCTTCTTTTTGTTTATTGGCAACATTGTGTCTGTTTCATTAATAACCCTTTGTTTTTCTTTTTTTTTCAGTTGTTTTCCTCTAAGTTGGTCTTCATCTGATAACTGTGAAGTTGACTCAGAGGTATCTGCTTTCTTTTTCCTTATAATCTTTGTTTTGTTTTTCTTATTGAAGAAACACTCCTGTGTAGAGTGATTGTTTTTGTTGCATATTGCACAATAGTTGTTAAAGTAACAATCACTAGTCATGTGATTGTTCATGTTGCATATTGAACAGTAACTGCTGAAGTAGCAGTCTTCTGTACTATGATTGTGCATGTCACACCATTTGCAGTACATGTCTTCAGCTTCACTATCAGATACAACTTTATCCTTAGACTGTTTCTTTGTACTGGCTTTATGCAGCTTAGTCTCTCTTTTTATGGTTGATGATGATGAATTCTTACCACTTCCTGGCAGATTGTCATATTGTTCTTGTTTACTCTGAATTTCTTGTGCTTAGTTTTGAGTTTATCAGTTTGTTGTCTGTTCAGTATGATTTCTGCTATTTTTAATGATCTTTTTCGTGGATGATTTGCTGAGTTCACATGGTTTTCTGAGGTTTCTATTATAGCTTCTTTTTTGTTTGCTTGATTTGTGCATGTACACCCTCATTTAATTGTTTTACTCTTGTTTGGAGTGTTTTTAGGAGGTTTCTTTGTTTAGGTGGATAGGGTAATTTGTATTCAGTTAAAACCTTTGGAATTGAGTATTCTTTCACATCTGTTTCTCCCTTATACAAACTTTTATGTTCAGTTTCATTATTATCATCTAGATCATCACAGTTGTCATGATTCCAATTCTGATGTGTTTTGTTTTCTTCCTTTTTAGACTTTCTTTTTGTTGTAGATGATGATGATTGTCCAGAGAATGTTTCTGAATTCTTTGATCTAGACTGAGGTACATGATTCTCTTTGTCAAAATGATTAAAGAAGTCATCCTCATCATTAAGTGCTACCTTTTTGTGTGGAGTCTTTCTTTGAACTTGCTGTTCTTCCTTCTTTTTGTTTATTGGCAACATTGTGTCTGTTTCATTAATAACCCTTTGTTTTTTTTTGTTTCAGTTGTTTTCCTCTAAGTTGGTCTTCATCTGATAACTGTGAAGTTGACTCAGAGGTATCTGCTTTCTTTTTTCCTTATAATCTTTGTTTTGTGTTCCTTATTGAAGAAACACTCCTGTGTAGAGTGATTGTTTTTGTTGCATATTGCACAATAGTTGTTAAAGTAACAATAACTAGTCATGTGATTGTTCATGTTGCATATTGAACAGTAACTGCTGAAGTAGCAGTCTTTTGTACTGTGATTGTGCATGTCACACCATTTGCAGTACATGTCTTCAGCTTCATTGTCAGATACAGCTTTATCCTTAGACTGTTTCTTTGTACTGGATTTATGTAGCTTAGTCTCTATTTTTATGGTTGATGATGATGAATTCTTACCACTTCCTGGCAGATTGTCATATTGTTCTTGTTTACTCAAAATTTTCTTGTGCTTAGTTTTGAGTTTATCAGTTTGTTTTCTGTTTAGTATGATTTCTGTTGTTTTTAATGATCTTTTCCGTGGATGATTTGCTGAGTTCACATGGTTTTCTGAGGTTTTTATTACTAGCTTCTTTTTTGTTTGCTTGATTTGTGCATGTACACCCTCATTTAATTGTTTTACTCTTGTTTGGAGTGTTTTTAGGAGGTTTCTTTGTTTAGGTGGATAGGATAATTTGTATTCAATTAAAACCTTTGGAATTGAGTATTCTTTCACATCTGTTTCTCCCTTATACAAACGTTTATGTTCAGTTTCATCATTATCATCTAGATCATCACAGTTGTCATGATCCAATTCTGATGTGTTTTGTTTTGAAGGTTCTGAGTCTGATGATTCAGAATTATTAGTGTCATTAGTTAAATTGTCATTTGACTTATATTCAGACTCAGACATGTTACTAGACACAAAATGATTCGATAAACTATTTGTCATTGATTCTGGAAGAGAGGTGTAATTGTCGTTTATTGGTGGTGGAACTGCATGAAATCCCAGTCCAGTTTTGTCTTTAGCTTCAATATGAGAGTTTAACAACTTCTCATACTGTTGTGCTGACAGTTGGAATTTTTGCAGCTTCACCTCCGTAGATGCATGATCCGACATGGATTTAGTTAGCGATGTAGTCAAATGCTCAACTTGTGCTTTTAAGTTATAATTTTCAGACACAAGTTTATCCAAGTCCTTTTGTAATGAATTTATTTTGACTCGATAAATTTTATGTTCTCTTACATGAGATTCATTTAAAAGTAAAGTTTCCTTTACTTTATCAGCCAGCTGTTGAGCATGTGATCTATATCTTTCTACCTCATCTATACAAGTTTGAGAACACAATCTTCCTCTTACCTCCGCAGACATTGGTGGAACTTTGTTCTCCATGTTGGCCATTAATGCTTGATTTTCAGGCAAAACTTCTTTCTCATATAAGCTCCAGTCACAAGTACCATCCTGCAAAATAATTAAACCAGTTTCTTTAGCAATAAATTTACTTGTGTTATTGTTAGCTAATGGTGGGGATTCAGTATTGGTTAATTGAGGTAGTGAGAAACTTCTTTGAGTAGGTTGTCTTTGTTCAGCAGCCTGCTGTTGATGGTTATTGCACTCTCTTGAAAAGTGTCCGTATAGATTGCATTTAAAGCATCTGACTTTGGACTTGTCTACTCCAATCTTAGTTGATCTTCCTCCTACTGAGAGTCCTTTGTTTCTTTTCATATACATCTTGGCTCTATATGCAATCATTGCCATTTGCCATTGTAAGTCCATCTCTTCCACTTCATCAGGGTGAAGTTCTTCTAAATCTTGTTGGCAGAATTGGGCCGAAGTAAGAGTGCTTCCCAAATATGCCTGAAAACTGGAACTAAAGGCTGCAAAGGCTGCTCTCTGTTCTTCAGACTCCAAAATCACAGTAAGTGGTTCTGTTTGTTTGTTTTTCTTTTTCTTATTTGATTCATCGGTTTTGGATTTGGATTTCCTCTGTTGATGACTCTGTGTGCTTAGGCTAGAGGTCTTGGCAGCATAGAAGCTTGTCTCTTCATCTTCATCACTTTCATCACATGAGTTGTCTTCAGTTTCATTGGATATGAAAGCACTTCCAGTGTTCTTCAATTCCTAAAATTGATAAGGAGCTATAGGTGCTTTCACACTCTTGTTCCTTGTCTTCTCATCCAATTCCAGGGCTTCTACCTTTGCCACTAGAGTATCTAAACCTATTTTTTTAAGTCAATGGTGTTTTTGAACATGGACACTGTCTGTGTCCAACTCTCTGGTAGGGAGTGAAGCATCTTTTTGTTGAGCTCTTTGTTGCTGTACTCAAGCTCAAGGATGTTCATCTCAATAACAAGTTGCATGAATCTGTGCAACTGTTGAGGAACTGACTCACCAGGAATATGATGGAATGTTTCATATTGAGCTCGGAGAGTATCCTTTTTAATGCTTCTAATCTCGTCACTTCCTTCACACAGAGTGTGCAGGATTTTCCATAACGAGTTGGCGGTTTTGTAGGATTCACATCTGATCAGCAGCTCTTCTGGCAAAGCCATAGTGAGCATACTGTATGCCTTGATGTCAATCTTGACTTTCTTGGCATCATCAGGTGATAGATTCTTAAGACTTATGGGTTGATTTTTGTCCTTGTAGTCTGCACCTAATGCCGGTGGAATATAAGGACCTTCAATGATTGAAGCCCATAGGTCTGAATCTGTGTAATTAACATGATTCTTGAATCTAATTTTCCATGTTTTGAAATCAGACTTATTTTCAAGTTTGGGAGGTTGATATGCACCAACTACCGAATTACAATTGATGTAATGATTATAAACAAAATCGTTATACTCAAATCAAATTTGATAGATCAATTGATCTGGATCAATGAGCACCAAGCTCTGATACCACTTGTTAATCCTAGGACCGATCAGGAATTATCAAACTTGATTTATACAAGTATTGATCGTGGAATTATCAATACTTGCTGATTTAACGATTAACCAGCAAAACACACGAAAAGAATAATTACGCAAATAAATTACTGATACGATGATGCTCTTGCTCCGATGATGCTTGCTAATAATCAATATATTGCTGTAATGCTCTATATTGCTCTATATTGCTTTTTGTGTTTTCAGAAAATTGACTTCTGTTCTGTTCTTTAATGTTGTTGATCTCATGTTATATATAGAGATCCTATTCTGTTCTGATCTATTGCTAACTTATCACTATAATTAAGCTAACAATATTTATCCGAATCCTCAACCACATTTATCGGCATGGGAGTTCGTATTTTACAATGATTCTAATAAAGATAAGATTGTTGAAGTGACATGGAATATTCACTTGAATCACACGTCTTCAATCTTCATTAACGTTGTTGTTGCTTTGCCACGTTGACTTGTCGACTTTGGATTGACCACTTGATGATGTGTAATACAAGTGTTGATTTTAGTCTTCCGTAGGAAAATACTCTTCCGCAGAAAACTAGTCTTCCGCAGCAACACTGCTTGATCTTCAGTATTTGTGCTTCCGCAGCAACTTGTGCTTCCAGTAGCTTGTTCTTTTTCTTGTTCAGCTGAAGTTGCTCTTCCGCAGGAGATCCACGGATGTACACTTCAGTTATGTTCCTAAGAACATCTACGGAAGAACACTTTATTCATCCGCAGTTGTTCCAACACATATAACCATAACATATATTATAAATTGTAATGTAAGTATTAGTTAATCATACAATGAATTATTAAATAAACATAATCATAAACAAATATATTCATTATATATCATTAAAACTGATGACTACAATTATGATTACATAGAGTGATTCATCATCTAAACTTATACATAGAGTTCTATCCCTAACACAAAGTCTCGATTATGTATCACCATACGAAGAACGGACGCGTACCAACTGAATGTGAGTTATTTTCGTGTCTTTGGTTGTGTATCCTATGTATTTATACCCTCTCACCTCCGTCACAAGATGGAAAAAAGGCTGTTTGGTATGTGTTTGCAGGTTATGATTCACAAAGGAAGGGTTGGCATTGTTATGACCCTAATAGTGGCAAAGTTGGTTGGCTTTGTTATGACCCTAATAGCGGCAAAGTTAATGTGTCAAGATACGTTTTATTTGATGAGCAATCATTGTGGTGGTCACCAGATAACAAAGTGCTACCCGACAGTGACCAGCTTAAAAAGAACTTGAAAACTCTAGAGTCACGCTCGGGTTTAATGATGATGATCAAGTGGAGGTCGAAGGTGGTTCAATGGATCAAAACAGTGGCAGTTCATCTGGAGCAAACAACGAATCGAGTGATCAAGGTGGTCAAGTACCAAGGAGATCACAAAGGGTACATAAACCTAATCTAAATATGCCAATATTGCTATTGTTAAAGATGCATGGGCAAAACCCAGTTCATTCGAAGAAGCCTGTTTAAAACAAGAATGGTGGCAAGCAATGGAAGAAGAAATGGCTGCTATGTATCGAAATGAAACATGGGAGTTGGTACCGAAGCCCGATGATGTGAAGCCGGTGAGTTGCAAATGGGTGTACAAGCTTAAACAGAAACCTGATGGATCAGTGGAAAGGTTCAAGGCAAGGCTTGTTGCTCGTGGTTTTTCCCAAGAGTATGGTGTTAACTATGAAGAGACTTTTAGTCCAGTGGCTAAGTTGATGACGGTTCAAATGTTGTTGGCACTTGAAATAAGCAAATAGTGGGAGTTGGCACAAATGGATGTCAACAATGCTTTTCTCTACGGAGAGCTTGATCACGTGATATATATGGATCAACCGAACGTCTTTAAAAATAAAGAGCACCCGGAGTGCGTTTGCAAGTTAAAGAAAGCTATATATGGGCTGAAGCAGTCACCGAGAGCTTGATTCGGTAAGATTTCTGAGTTTTTGGAATTAAATGGCTTTAAACTAGCCCATGCATATTCAAGTCTCTTTGTCAAGAATATAGATGATCAAGTTGTGGTGGTGTTGGTCTATGTGGATGATTTAAGCATCACTGGTGATGTACAAGAAGAAATCATTCAATTAAAAGCAAATTTGTGTGTACGATTTAAAATGGAAGACTTGGGCAGGTTGGTGCATTTTTTGGGAATGGAACTAAAGTATAATAAAGCTGGGGTAACATTACACCAACAAAAACTATGCAACTGATATGTTGCATAAGTTTGGAATGATCTCATGCAAAGCTGTTGCAACTCCCATGGACTCAAGTACAAATTTATATGCTACTGTTGGAAAGAAAACTGAAGATCCTACTGAATATAAGCCGATAATTGGAAACTTAATATACCTCACTCTCACGCGACCAGATATCTCATTTGTCGTAGGAGTTCTGAGTCGTTTATGCAAGATCCTCGAAGGCCTCACCTCATTGCTATTCGAAGGGTGCTTCGATATGTGAAAAGAACTGTTAGTCAAGAAGTAGTGTTCAAGAGGGAGGTTGATCCCAAGTTGACGGGTCACTATGAGGCTGACTATGCCGGGGACTTGAATGAAAGAAGATCGACAACTGGGTATATTTTTATGTATGGGTTCATGGTGCAGCAAACGAAGCCTACCGTGTCTCTTTTGACCACAGAGTCTGAGTACAGAGCAGCTGATATGGCTGCACAAGAGTGTGTGTAGCTAGTTCAGCTGTTGGGTGATCTAAATCAAATGGTAAAGTACAAGATCAGGCTGCTATGTGACAATCGTTCTGCCATTAAACTAGCTGAAAATCCAGTCTTTCATGCCCAGACACAGCACATTGAAGTTCATTATCATTTTATACGGGAGAAAGTTCTAAACGGAGAGATTGAAATGGAGTGGGTCGATACCAAATATCAAGTTGCAGATGTGTTCACTAAAATTCTTTCAAGCATCAAGAATATGGAGTTATGCAGAATGTTGGGTTTAACCCAAATGAAGGTTGAGAGGAAGTGTTAAAGTAGCAAACTATTCACTATTGGGTATTTGATCTGATGCACGTGCATGAAGTTGGGTTACTGCATGTTTTATTTTGCTTATTATTTTAGTATTTGTTATTTTATATTTTTATTGTAGTAGTGGGTTTGCTTAGTCAATTAATGGGTAGGTTTTATTCTTATGTTTTAGTGGTTTGGTAGCCACACGTTTAAGGCTTTCTATTATGTAGTTTTTTTCATTTTGGATTCTGTTTTATTAATCAGTTTGAAGTTCCTTTAATTTCTCTCAGATGCATCTGTTCCCGTGTGTGTGACTAGTGATTGTGTATCACTTAATTATTACTTGATTGTTTCTCATTCAAGACAACTGAATAGACTGAGAAATGTGTATCATGTTTATAGTATAAACACCTGTTTTAGTAGTTAAATTTATTAAATCAATAACTTTTCCAAGTAAAACATATCATATACATTTCTAACATTATTCGTTATCTCCAAACTCCTATCATATTTCACAGGTCTTGTGTTAGGAGGCAAGCCATTGTGAATTATATTAGAGTGTCTCCGGTCATCCCAAAGGCTTGCGACTATATGTAATGTTAGATTTTTCCCGCATAAACCAATTGATGCATAAACTCCTACCGACTTATCTCTAAGATAAACACACTCTCCACCTTGGAAAGTATGTCGCATGTGCACAGGAACACAATCATCCCCTCTTATCCACATCATGTATGATATTTATGAAGCTCACTAATCTTCGCTGGCAATAATCTTAAGCCATTGTTGTAAGTGTTCATGCCTTTCAGGTATTTCCATGAATATCTAAAGAACAAAAATAAATGTTTTACAATTTGTAAGAATATCAATTAAAAAAATTTGTGGTGACGATGACAAAACACAACTTCAAGGTTACATTTGTAAATACCTTACTCGTCATAAATCTCCCACTCGCTTTTTACTCCCACTTATTGCACTCTCCTTTATCACTCTTTACGCTAAGCTTACTCTCAAGCCAGAGTCTGGTCACAAGACTAACCAGGATAGTTTGTATTGCATGATCATTCTATGGAACATGAGATACCGGCATAACTAGCACTAGAGTTGTTGCGACATCGCTACGGATCATTCTTAGCTTAAAAATATAGCAACAGTGAAGTAAGCATGAAACCCTACAATTTGATGAAAATAACATACAGAAATCCCAGTTTTCCACCAAAGAAACTGACAGCAGATTGACATTCAGATACAATACAGATGAAGTTAAGATCAACCTCCTCGCATATGAGCACCTAATTCCCCAAACTGATCATCAGCTTCTACAGTGTCCTCTAACAGGCGAACTGCATCCAGCTTCTGTTTCAGGACCTCAATGGCATTAATCACCAACTGAGAAGCTTTGATTGCACCAGTTGATTCAACTGTGAAGATAAAACTGTCTTCTTTTGCATAGATTTCAATAAGCCCAGGTTTCCCCATGGCTTCCACTTTCTTCAGCACTTCATCGTCATATGTGTAGGCCTCAGGATCCACCACCTCCACCTGATCACACCACAACCACCACAAATATAACTCATTATCATCGATTCAGGCTGATCAAATTGGGGTTTTCTTGAATTAATGTAACAAAAAAAGGTACACTTTTTATGTAAATTGTGTTTATACAAATAAATAAAATATAAATATAGAGTCAGAAAGGATAAGAAAAAATGAAGAACCTGGTGAGTATGGGGATTTAAGGCAAAGACTTTGGTTGGGCTGCTCTCAACTACACTTGTTTTCTCTTCAAGTGATAAAGTCTCCATCATTTCTTCATTGATGTGAATCTCAGGCTCATACATGAAAGTCACAGTTGCAGCAGGCGACCATTTTGCATGATCTTTTCCAATACCCTTTCTAGCTATTGCTCTTAACCTCAGTTCTTGCCCCTTTCGAAGTTTCACAATTGTGATTCCCCTGACACGACAAAAAAAAACATCATCAAGTTCTAACATGCTTACTCAAAGCAGACCCCACACATATTTGCAGCAACGGTAATAGAAAGACTAGCTATTAGCAGTATATGTACAAGCATACAACCACATAAACCTTACTGGTATGATTGGGAATTAGAATAACATTCAGCAACTATGATATGCTTTTTCTTCAAATTAGGATAATCAAGAATAATGTCATTTGAGAAACTAAATTCTAGCAAACCTAATATACAATATAATTGATAGTCTTTGGGTAAAAGTAACCATTAAGAAAGTTCATCATACTCTCAAGCAGCAGCACTCTGCAGCAGAGTTTAGAAATCAAAATTTAAGGCATCACATAATTGGCTTCAATTTCTTTTCTAATGCTTCATGAGTAGAATAAAACAACAAATGTTTTACTGGGGATTGCTTCCTAATCATGAGCTAAACCAACTCATCGTAGCCAGGATAACAAAAGAGATTCAGATACAAAACTGGATTAATATTTAGATAAAGCTAGAATGATAACTGAATACAGGATGACTCATCTCTTCTTGCAACAAGACTCACTTTGTGAGGTATTAAATGAAAAACAAATCTTTGTACAAGTAATCCTCAATGAATCAGATAACTCTTAAGCCAACAATTTTTTTGATACTATACTAACAGCAATTACAAAGCACAGAAGTGTCAAACATGGGTCCTGCCATTGCTAAGTCAAGGAAGGGTCTAATGCATGCAGCATTTCTCGTTTAACCATGAGACTCTTTCCATGGTCAGAATTAATAGATTCAGAATCACAATGGATAATTGGCAACGCCTTCACAGTTCACACCTTGACTTCATGTAATTTTGGACCTCAATCTGATAAAAAGACTCTCAATGACTACAATCACACCTTCAAAAACAAAGCTTTAGAAATGAAATAGCCCAAACCCTAACTCGTCACAACCGAAGCTAACAAAATGTAACAAAACAACTTCACACAAACAACATTCAACATCACGAAATCCTACACAAACGCAACAGAGACACACCTCTGATCTTCAGGGTTCTCATAGCCCGCACCCGAATCCGAGAAATCAACAGGCACAACAGTATGATCCGAGCTATAAAGATCCTTACTCGTCACATCAAGCGTCTGATCACTAATACACTTTGCCCTCAGATGAAACTCAACAGAACAAAACTCGCACTGACCATCACCGTCACACGCATCGCAGTCACGCGAGAATCGCATACTCATCGCTCGCTCACTCGTAAGAGGTATAAGCCCAAGACGATGCGCAATGAACTCATCGTTGAGAACAGAAGAGTTGACTTCGATTTCAACGAGGTCGATGGCGATTGTCGGAACCTCGGCGATCATGACGCGACGGAGGGCGTTGGCCATGCTGGCGTCGGTTTCACGGAGCTCGAATTTGACGTAATCGTCTTTGAGCTCACGGATTTTGACCTTGGGGAACCTCTGGTATGATGCTCCTTCCATTGTCGTAATCTTTGTGGTTTCTATCGAGCTCTAGGGTTTAGAAAACCCTCAGTTGATGAAGGTTGAAGCACACTGTGATGAAATTGTGATTTTGGGGCTTATAGTTCAAAAATGTTTGTTTATTTGCTTAGAGAATTCGGATATATCATCTTTCCCCCTTTGTAGTTACAAAAGACAACTCACAAACGCTTGTATCTACTTATACTCTAAATTACATCAATTTCTAATTTCTAATCTATCTTATGTTGAGGTTTGAATTTTGTTCTAATTCTCGATAAGAAAAGCCTCTACCACTCAGTTGTAGCTTGAAGCCTACAATGGCACTTGAAGTTTCCTAAACTTATGAATCCAACCTTCTATAATCAAATTATCTAAAAGGAAGAGAGTTTATCAAAAAATCACGTGTAATCAATTGTTTATGTCGTTGGTTATAAGTAATTAGCTTTAGTAACTCGTATATTACACGAATTTGATAAATAAATTATTAATAGAGTGAAAATTTATTAATTATAAAACAATATTCTTAAATAATGAATGATTGAAATTAGGTATGAGTATGAACTTTAAATAATAAAACAATAATATCAATTTTTTAAACATTTGTTTTTAATTTTTTTTATTCTTTTTCAAGAAATTATATATTTATTTCAAAACAAATCGTTTTAAAAAAATAATATTTTTAAAAATTTTCTTATTATAACTCCTAAGTTTAATTGTTTTTGGTTTATAAAAACTCTACTTTTTAAAAACATCAATTTTATAATATTTCGTATGTTTAATTTTTTTTAATTTTTAGGAAAAAACTTTTAGTAAAAAATAGTATCTTTAAATATAATATTAATAAATAGATCTCCTTCTTAATTTATTAAAGAGTAAATTACACGGATAGTCCCTAGGAGTTATGCACGTATTGCAGTTTTAGTCCATAATTTTAATAAATTATAGATGAGGGCCTGAACTATGTAAGAAGTGCATGCTGACGGTCTTAACACTAACAAAGGTTAAGTTTCTCTGTATGTTTTCTTAAAAGACCAAAATACCCGTCGTCGCCGCCGCCTCTACACCACCGTCGCTGCTTGCACCCTCAACCAACCACCAACGTTGTCGCAACACCCTTAACCCACCACCACCGTCGCTGCCTCTACCCTCAACCCACCACCACCTCTACTTTTACCCTCAACCCATCACCACCATCGTCGCCTGACTATGTAAGAAGTGCACGCTGACAGTCCCTAACACTAACAAAGGTTAAGTTTCTCTGTACGTTTTTTAAAAGACCAAAATACCTACCGCCGCCGCCGCCTCTACACCACCGTCGCCGCTTGCACCCTCAACCAACGACTAACGTTGTCGCAACACCCTTAACCTACCACCACCGTCGCTGCCTCTACCCTCAACCCACCACCACCTCTACCTTTACCCTCAACCCATCACCACCATCGCCGCCTGCACCCTCAACCCACCACCAACGTCGTCGCCTTCAACCTCAACCCACCTCGACAACCGCCTCTACCTTGAACCCACCACCAACATCGCCGCCTACATCCTCAACCACCACCACCGTCGCCGCCAACACCCTCAACCACCACCACCGTCGTTGCTTGCACTATCAGATCTGAACAGAGAAAGAGAGGTGGCGTCATGCCCAGTGGTCTTAGAAGAGAGAGAGAGTGTGATAGATAGAGAGAGAGAGAGAGAGAGAGAGAGAGAGAGAGAGAAGAGGGAAAGAAAGAGAGAGATAAAGACTTAGACCAATGGTAGTGCTTGATTTCTCATATGGTGGTGGGGAGGTGGTGGTGATGGTGATGAAGATGAAGATGGATGAAGAAGATGAAGATAAAAGAAGAAGATGGAGGGTTGGGGTGAAATGTGATGGGTGGAGGTAAGTTTGGTTATATTTATAAATTATTATTTTTTAAATTTAGGGTATATTGGTAATTTTGCATTGACTTAACAGAGAAACTTAACCTCAGTTAGCGTTGGGGATTGCCGATGTACATATCATGCATAGTTTAGGCCCTCATCTGTAATTTATTGAAAGTAGGGACTAAAGTTTCAATACATGCATACCCCAGGGACTATCCGTGTAGTTTACTCTGTATTAAAAAACTATTTGAAATCTAAAAAAAAATAAATAATATTATTAGTAATTAATGTAAATATTATATGAGAGAGAGAAGCATAATAATTTTAATGAGAAGAAATAATAGAATATGATGTTGTTACGTATCTCTCTGAGTTATTCTTTTTTAGAATAAAAGGATACAAAACAAATCCTAAATGGGAGTTGTTTGCAACAAATGATCTATAGCAGTGTTTGGTTTGAAGCTTTAAATATACATGAAGTTTTGAATATATGATAAGAACAAGACATGAGATAAGAGTCAAGAAAACCTGAAATTGATTCTCGTTATACCTCGTGATCAAACATTGGAGAGAATAAGTTGCGGAATATTTCTGATTAGAGAACCTAGTTTAGTATTGAATTTTAAGAATACATGAATACATTTTTTATGTGAGGATTATTTGTAGACAAAAGAGCTGGTCATTGTTTTATATTAACTTGCAGTAAATGTGATTATTGTTGTACCGGAGTGCCTCTTTACATGCCATGCTTTCTTAGGTGATTAGTTCAGTATATTGCGTGATTCGTTGGATAATCTTAAAGACTTGTAGTTTTTGTTACGATACATGTAATGTTTTATTATGAACATGTTTTAACTCCTAGGCTTTTTTTATGGGTTCTTACCATGACTACTCATAGCTAGAATTTGGTAATGGATTTTCTTTCGTAAAAAAAATCTCATGTATAAGTTTGAACTATAAGTTCTAGTATAAAATAGAAATCATAAAAATTAAAAGTACTTGTAACATGTTAGCAGCCCGTCCTGCATAAAAAATAATTGCGAGGGTCACCGAATAGTTGGCGGAATAAGTCACAGTTACCATGATGTGGTTTATTAGTGTTGTTTGTTCTCCCACTATTAGATGTTAATAGATTGTTCATCAACAATAGCAGGGACATACTGACTAAGTGATAAAACTAATTTCTCCTAGTCTGGCCATACTTGTTCATTTGCTTAATCTATTTCATGTTCGCTGTTTGTAATGAGCTTGAAAGTTCAACATTTCATTGTTAACACCGTGGGCGTACGTTTTATATATTTTGTTTATAGGCTACTCGATGGAAAAGTTTGAATTTAAAATATGGATTTGTTTTGTAACTTCTTATTCATTATTGTTTGAGATATTATATTTGTATATTGCGTGTCATATTCATGCATTTTGAATTAAGTGCAACTGTTTTTCTTGTTTCGTGGCAAGGTAATAAGGGTAAATATGGATTGTGTGATGAGAGCTACTATAGGAGTTGAAACTTACGCATTAGATACTTCATTATTTCTATTTGTTTAAGCTTTGAACGCTTTTGAGTTAATATATACTTTTTGTTTGAATTTAGTCTTTGTAAACATGAAGCTAGGTTTATTCTATACTCTGGTTGTGCAAATATTTATTTAGGACTTTAATGTACTTTTGATATTTAATATGACCTACTATTTCATTATCGGTATAAGGGTGTTATGGATAATGCTACCAGGTATGATTATGTAGCAAGTCATATGCTTGACCTATGAGTTTTGGTAGATAATGATAGGATTTTCCCTCCTTTATGTTATATTATCTGGTATTTCTCTTTAATTCAATGTCGTTGAGTACTTGTTCAATCTCCTTTTCATAGATGGTATTATTATTTTAATTTTATAAGTTGGTTGGAAGTCTTCATTAGTACATGTAAGTAGTTTGATTTACCGTTAAACGAATTGATGATTGAGAACGGAAATTCCTTCTTAAAAAAGATATCTCTGACTCGTTTCCCAGCCGAAAGCTATTTCCTTGTTATCGGATCTCCTATATTTTCATTTGTGTCCGTAACTACAAATCCACTCTTATGGTTACACCACCATCTTCTATCATTATGTCTATTAGTCGGTAGTGTTAATGAATTGGCAAAGTTTTAAATTTATAGTAATTCATAATTACTGAACACTAACACATATAAAAGCGAACGAACCTAACGAGAGACATATAATATTGATAAGAACCAAATATTGATCTACCAGAACATGTAACGAGCACCGATATTAAATCCTCCTATGATATCCAATCCAATCAAACTCATGGGTACTAAAATAAAATTTTAAACATAATTAAACTAAGTAAAAAGAAGGAGAAAAAAACACTAAAGATAATTAGACGAGACAAGTAGTTTTACCTGACCATGACCTTATAATTATTCTCTAAATGGACTAATCCCCTGTTACGGATGAAACTTAGTCAAATGAAATACTAAAGCTGTTTGATCCAGCTAGCAATCACTCTTATTAATAATCAACAGTAACACTGAAGCACTAAGAAGAATGTCACCTTACTAAAGGCTCTCAATCTTTACTATCTCGATATATAGAAGATGTAGACACTCTAAAAATCCCCATCTCAAAGATCATCTAAACCTAGATGTTTACTAAATATTTAATCTTAACCTAACATGATCAAAAAGAATAAAATTTCAGTTTGCGACATGATTAGAATCTAAAGAAAACAACATATGAAACCACACCAAGACAATTAACACGCTCAAACATGAACCAACATGATTTCTTGATCGGGGCTTAATATATTAATCCCCTTTGTCTCGGTCGACATATTTTTAGATAGGGTTTTCAGGCCCGTATGGAATCAACGGCTAAACGAAAACAAAATAAGTCGATTTAATATTCTGGCCCGGCGACGTACGTACATTTGAAATTTCACAAAAGTCTTTGGTTGACTCCATGTGATGGGGGCTATTCATTTGATGAAATTCTGCACAAGGTAATGGTGGCCTGCAATTGGAAGTCCCGCATTTAGTTTAATTGATAAACTACTGTTCATGTTTGATGCAGTGAAAGATGCTCTTTCAATTGATTCTCAATGATACATACTCTGTTTTAAAGTTCCTAACTTTGACTTCAAAAGTCAAAAGCATCTTCCAACACATTCTTAATATTCAAAATCATTTTCCGTTCAATATAAACTAGAAATAAAACTGGAGCGTTAACACGTTTTGCAAACAATTATGTTAACTTGGTTAAACACATAAAATAATTGTATGAAATTGTTGCGGTTTAATTTTGAAGATTGAAACATTAATGGAAAGCAATATATGTTTCACATGTTAGTACTTAATAATTATCATAAGAAAAACTAACAAAATAAGCATAAGAAAAGTAAAGGAAAAATGAACCAAAAAATACAACCAAAAGGATTTGAACCCACACTACGAGGCTTCAAGGGGTGTGTCTAACCTACGCCTCTAACTCCAACTCTAAATTTAACAACTGAAGAAAAACATATTTAAATCATAGTTTGTTGTTGACCAACAACATCATAACACATGAAATGTCCGTGGGTAACCATTGACCTTGATTTTTATGTGTAAGTAAATATTTAATAACTAGTTTAAAAATTTTACAAGAGTTGAATTAACATATTAAATTAATAGTTAAAAATTATATTATAATTTTAAGATAAATATGTTTCGAATTACTTATAATCAACTACCTTAAGTAATAATAAAATTACAATAATTTAAAATTTTGTTTTTAAAAAACTTTTGGTAAAAAAATGTTTTTATAAAATTTTAGAATTTTTATTTGCTTTAAATGTCATTTAAAAAAAAGTTCTACATATTAAAAAAATCATATTTATTTGTTTTAAAAAAATCATTTTTTAGTAAAAATATGTTTATAATTTTGAAAGAATATAAATAAGATCTTTAGCATTTAATATGATAATTAAATTGTTATCTTTTTATTCTAGTGACATGTGACATAGAGGGTGTGAGAAGATGACATGTGACAGTAATGATGTGAGAAGATGACGTGTGGCAACATTTTATTTTGTTTTATTAGTATAGATAATTAAAATTGCTAATTAAGATATAATTTAGTCTAATTTATTATTATTATTATTGTTGTTGTTTGTTTGTTTATTTAGTTTTAGATTACTCGTCGGTCTCGAGTTTGAAAAAAATAAATCACTTTCACTCGTGTTCTTTTAAATTCATTAAAATCCAAATATAAACTAGAGTAAATTATTATTTTAATCACTGTGGTTTGTATAAAGTAATCATTTTCATCCAAAAGATTAAAAGTAATCATTTGGTTACATAGTTTCTGTTAAGTAACGTTTTACATCTATTCCGTTAACTCCATCCATATAATCGGTTAAAACCACTCATGTGACTCTCACATAAGGGGCATTTTAGTCGTTGGAAAAAACCCCCTTTTTGCATTAAACACCAAGCATCGATGTGTAGTACAGCTCCAAGTCGCAAGGTTCATTCAGTCACCAACTCCATTCAATATATCAAACAACCCCATTAAATTGACACATGCCATAGGCTTTAATCGAAAATGGGCTCACCATCTGCTTAAGTCGATCGACACTGGCATGCAATCTACTTTATTCGGTAAATCGACTCACGCCTCCAATATGCTTCGATTGTTTGAAAACAAAATGATGAGTTCGATCCTTACGATGTTTTATGGTGAGTGTGCATTAATTTTCACTCAAAATTTAGTTCACTGGCATGGTTGTTATCCTGGTGTTTGTTTGCCAACATTTTTTTTTTTTTTTTTGCATTTGGTAAAAAACAAAAGTTATTTTTTTTTTTAACTTAATTTAACTAAAATGTTTATCATGTGAGGGACACATAAGTGGCTTTAATGGATTTATTGATCGGAGTTAACGGAGTGGATGTAAAACGTTACCTAATGAAAACTATGTGACTAACATTGTTACTTTTAATCCTTTGGATGAAAAAGATTATTTTGTAAAAACTACAATGATAAAAATAATAATTTACTCTATAAAACTAATTACGAGTAAAACTAGAAGAAAAAAAAAGCTATCATTCGCCTGGGATATTCAAGCTTTTCTTAACAAAAACAATACATTTATTAACTTAGATTTGAAAGTTGGAAAAATTACTCAACTTGACCGACGCTTCAGGTACGGAAAACGTGCACCATAAAAGGGTTTTGTGGCCGAAAATCCCATGCAAAAATATAATGAATCTGGACCACATTGTCGCCACCAAGATTGATAAAAGTAGAATAGTACTGTTAACCATTAAATATTTTTTTTCGATAGGCAATTCATACGCAACTTGAATACAATTAGAAAATAATTGGTGTTTGGATATGATCTTAAACATGTCATGTTTCGTTGTGTAAATTAACCAGGAGAACTCTTAGCGTTTTACAACGGACACACAACTCAGTTTTCAACAAAATTATTTGTAATTACATCAAATATTATATATCATTAAAGAAAAACTAATTTGAGAAACTAGAAAACTTTTCACCCGTTTGTCTAAACGCTAATAAATTTTCATACGTTATTTAAGCTTTTTAAATACACTATTAAATCAAGCATTATGATATTTTACTTAAGTATGGTATTACTATGTTAAAAAAACACGTGTTTGAACTTGTTCGATATATATATAATATAATGAGATTATATATATGTAATATGTCATATTATATACATACATAAATGCATGCATACATGCATACATACGATGTACGTACTTACATATGTACATGGGCGGATCTACCATTATAGAAGGGATAGCCTCCGCTACCCCTCAACTTTTAACGGGTGGTGTAAAAAAATTACGGTTTTATGTAAAAAATAGAATTTACTGTTTACGTTACCCCTGACAAAATATTACATTACCCCTAAATTTTTTTAAACTCAACACTTCATAAAAAGTTTTAAATTATATAAAAATAGTCTAATATTTTATAAAAAAACATTACATTTTATAAAAACATAAATAACTAATAAGCCCAAAATACCCAATAGTTCAATACAATAATAATCAACAAACCCAAAATAACAATTAAGCCCAAAAACATCAAACAACTTAAAAAACCCAAAATTAATAACTAATTAGCCCAAATAAAAAATCAAACATAAAACCTAAAAGAAAAAATAAACACCCATCGCCTATCGACACTTCCCATAGCCACCATCCACCCACACCGGCCGACCACCCCCTCTGTAGCTGAAGCCTTGAACTGCCGGTCGTCCGCCACACCGGCCACCCACCGCCGACTTGTCGCTTGCTGCGGGGCTCTTGTCACCTCCCACCTATGATTTTTCACCGTCCACTTCAAGGTAACAATTTTTAATTTTTTTTACTCTATTACATTATGAAATTAGGATTTAGACTTTATGTTGTTCAATTTTTAATATTTAAGTGTTATATGTTATACAAATTAGTGATTTAAAAGATTTCAAGAGAATGATATTAGTTAATGGTTATTTGGCTCAATTTCTAACATTTAGGCTTATGAAATTAGGTATATATAGTATGGATTTGAGATGAATTAGGGATTGATATTGAAATTTGAGACTTGAATTGTGTTATTTTCAAATACAATTTGTAATCTTTTGTGTTACTTGTCATAAAATTAAGGATTTGAAAGATGAAAAACAAGTTTTTATTGGCAATTTTATTTAAAAGAAAATTTCAAAGAATGATATTGATTCTAATAATGATAATAATATGCAAACAATTGATGATGATGTTGGGTCAACTACTCCTTTGGTTTTAATTCCTTATGGTCATTCTTTTAATCCCAAATAAATTTGATTTGAATGATCTTCTTTCGAACCTCTTTATTTTCGTGTTTTTTTTTATTAAAATAAATGTACGGGAAAAAAATTTACGTTACCCTTGAACTTTTCTTCTAGATTCGTCACTGCATACGTACATACGTACATACATACACACCTACATACATAAATCATGTTTTAATCACAATATTCATGGCTTTTCGACAAAAATCGAATAAATGACAAACCTAACCTAAAATCAACACAAAATAACAAACCCAAACTCAAATTTAAACTTCTTTGCCAAACTAATATCAAATAAATAGTATAATACGTACTCTAATTAAATTTCAATCATATGTAACAGCCGGAAAATTTCAGCAAAAGAAAGAAAAAGAAAGAAAGGTGAAATATTCCAAGTCAAGGGTCAAAGTTGTGCAAGTGGCAAACTTGCCCATTATGGGATTTAAAAAGAAGCATGGTCGCCCACAACCCATTTCACCAACTGAATTCGGCTGCAAGAGGAAGAACAGAAACTTTAACTGGGTTTTGTGCGTGAGAAGCTGAATTCTCCTTGAGGTGAGGTTTCTTGTGTTTTCTACTCGGTTTTCAGTTGGGTTGAGCTTCTAGACCGATCTTTACGTGTTCTTTGTGTTTGGCAGCTTGTTTTGTGTGTTTAAGTGCTAGAACTCCAGGTTGCTCTTGGGTTTGGAGAAGTTTTACTCGACAGCAGTAGAGGTGAGTTCTAGATCCCCTCTTTTAAATGCTTTCTGCTTATTTGGGACTGGTATGCATATTTAACTAATGTTTTCGAAGCAAGTTATGGTTTTCCATGTATGGTACGGACGATTATTATGATATAGTTATGTTATGTGATTCTCTTGACGATCGTTTAATGTTTATGATGTTCTAAGTGTTAGACTGATAGATCTAAGCTGTGTTCATGTTAGAATGATGATTGGAAACTGGTAATGGCATAAGTTGCATTGCAGGTTAGTTTTCGTGTTCATCCGCATTTAACAGTTAAGTCTTTTGTTCATACGCATTTGCTAAGTCTTCATTCGCATTTGCTAAATCTTCATTCATATTTTCTAAATCTTCATTCGCATTTGCTAAGTCTTCATCCGCATTTGCTAAGTGTTCATCCGCGTTTGCCAAGTGTTTATCCGCATATCCTAAGTGTTTTTCCGCATTTGTTTATGTTCATCCGCATTTCTTTGGGGACTTAGAATTATTCTGAAATTTTGAGAATAGAATCTAAGTGTTAAGTATTGATGGAAAGATTATGCTTGTTTAATGTTTCTAATGTTTATTTCTCTTCTTATGGCCTTCGGTTATGGATGATATTTATTATGTTTCATGGTATGTGATTATTAAAAACAATGAATATTTTCAATGTATTATTCCTAACCAGTAGAAACAAAGAAATAAAAAGAGACAGTGTAACCTAATGAATGTTACCCCCGGCCCTTATGATAAATGAAAAGCCTTGCAAGCACAATGAATGGAGGTGCACGACCTTGTTGTCGTTAGCTCAACTGATGTGCGGTTGTATAGCCCACGAGGATGCACATCCGGGGTCTAATCCTTGTGATTGACCAAAGTATGATGAATGGGACCCGTATTCATGAGCAGGCTTCGTGCCTAGTAGTGTGGGTCAACTGTCGATGGGTTAGCTACTATGATAAACGTTTGCCGACAGATGTTCGGTATCTGTTGCCAACCAATAATGTAGGCTCTTGCTTTGTGCAATCCTAATTAATGAAAGAGAAAGATAATGAAAGAAAGAAAGATAATAAATCTCTTAATGATTTATTATGTATATGATGAATGATCACAAAGTGAAGTTTACAAAAGTGTATCTTTTTCTATATTATTAAACTAGAACTCACTTAGCAACGCTGACTTTTATATGTATTTCAGTTGGCAGGTAATGGAGTTGCTGGGGATGGCATGAGATTGAAGCTACCTGGCAAATAAAGACTGGCATCCATGGCACGCTGAAAAGTTATTTTGTTATAAAATGCTACTAGATGTTCTTTTGTAACTAGCATAACAATGTATTTTTGGACAAAAGTAATGGATAATGAATGTTATGGTTTTATTAAATTATTCCGCTGCAAAGTTTTCTTATTTTGATGAATCTGAACGCGTTTTGATATGAAAAGTGCTATGAATGACCAACTGTCGGGTTTCCGGGAACAGGGGCCTTACAAGTTGGTATTAGAGCCAAAGTTTAAGAGAATTGGGTAAATCAGTTTTTTTTAAAACCTAAACTTAAACTGAAAATGGGACCTAATGGAGGGATGCCAACCCAGGTAGCTACGTGCCATCAGGTATTTTTTAATAAGTTAATCGGTATTACGTGCGTGTGTTAATTGATTTATGTGCTTAGTAGATTTGGACACTGATGTAGTCTGGATAGGGAATGCTTGGGGGATGAAGAGTAAAGTAAGTGGCTAATCACAACTAGCCACTTTTATTAGGGACTTACTATACTTGACCTAATTTGAGCTATTACCTTGAATGATCTTGTTAGCGTTTGAATCTTATAGGAGGTAGATCTTATGGCTGGTAGAAAATCTAGGAAGGCAACCCGAGGCGGTGCTCGTGGCGGGCGTACTACTGGGCCACGTGTCACCCGAAGCAAGGCTAAGGCTCCTGAGACGATTCATGAGGGCACGGATCTTCATAGCCACCAAGAGGGTGAAGGATCAACCACCCTCAAGTCTACGGTAAAGGAAGCTATTGCTGACGAAGTCTACAACGTCATGCAAACGTGTTACCATTAATGGTGACCGAGGTGTTGAGGGCTGTAAAGGATCGTGAAAAGACCAAGGATGCAGGGGAGAAGGAGAAAGCTGATGAAGAGCCATCTAGTCCCAAGGTGGTAATTCATGATGACGATAGCGAGGAGGAGAAGGGGGCCGCTAAGGGGTGCACCTATGGGGCGTTTCAGAGGTGCAAACCCCCGACCTTTGATGGTAACAGAAATGCTACTGCTGCTCATCATTGGGTTCGAGAGATGGAGGCAGTCCTAGACATCAGTGAGTGCCGGGAGGATCAAAAGGTGAAGTTTGCCTCCTATTCTTTCGTTGACTCGGCATTATGCTGGTGGGACAACATTGTCCAAGCCGAGGGGAAACGGTCTGTTGCAAGGATGAGGTGGTCGGATTTGAAGGAACTGGTACTGGAGGAGTATTGTCCACATCGGGAGTTGGACAAAATTGAGAAGGAGTTCTTGCATTTGGAGGATGGAAACATGACTCATCAAGAGTATACCTCCAAGTTCAATGAGCTTACAAGACTTGTGCCGGATCTAGTAACTCCAGAGTCCAAGAAGATTAAGAGGTACATGCAGTGTCTACCCGTGGATATCAGGAGGAACATGATAGCTACTCGACTGAGCACTTTCAGGTCTGCAGTAGATTTGGCCAGAAGGTTGTATGATGAGAGGGATCCGATGCCAATTCAGAGGAAGGTTGAGAAGAGTTGGAAAAAGAACGGTAATGGGAAGAGATTCAGGGGTGACCACTATGGGATCGGGGAAAAGAAGATGAGGATTGACGATCGCCGCCCAGGATTGAGTAAAAGAAGCAACAGGAGGGAATGTAAGAAGTGTGGGAAGATTCATATGGGTGAGTATAGAGTGGGGACGAGCCGGTGTTTTAAGTGTGGAGGAGAAGGCTACTATGCTAAAGAGTGCAGGGTACCGTGATGTTATCAATATGGGGAGGTAGGCCACTCGGGTCGAGATTGCAAGAAGGGTGGAGCAGGGAGCTTAAGGACTCAGACTATGGGCGAGAAAGGGAGGGGTGAGAGCACCAAAGCCAAGGCAAGGGCATTCAACATGACCCGGGAAGAAGCCAAAGTGGACCCTGAAGTAGTTTCAGGTACGTTTTGGTAAATCAATTGTATGCTTCCGTGCTCTTCGATTTGGGTGCTAGTAGAAGTTTTGTATCTGCTACCTTTTGTCGTGAAATGCATGGTAGGAATAAGAAGATAGATGTGCCCTTCAATGTAGAGACAACAATAGGAAAGTCTATCAAAGTGACTGATGTGATAGACGATTGCCTCGTAGAGTTGGACGGTCGTAAGTTTCCTACTAGATTGTATGTGATGGCCCTAGGAGGTTTTGATGTGGTGTTAGGGATGGATTGGTTGGCGGCCTACAAAGCGAACATCGTGTGCCGAAAGAAGACGATTTGTTTGACTGCGCCCGATGGCAGTTTGGTTACGATACATGGAGACAAGGAGTGCATTACGCCGCGAGTAATCTCGATGATCACGGCAGAGAAGTTTATGAGACGAGGGTGTGGTGCTTACTTGGCCTATGTGAAGGATGTGGATTCTACCATGCCTCAACTGTCAGGTGTGCCGGTAGTATGCGATTTCCCTGATGTGTTTCCCGAAGACCTACCAGGGGTACCATCTGACCACGAGATCGAGTTCCAGATTGATCTGATACCTGGTGCCCAACCTGTTGCAAAGGCGCCATATCGTCTCGCTCCCTCTGAGATGAAGGAATTGATGACCCAGTTGCAAGAGTTGTTAGATAAGGGGTTCATCCGACCGAGTATCTCTCCCTGGGGTGCTCCGGTCTTATTTGTAAAGAAGAAGGATGTAGCATGAGGATGTGCATCAACTACCATGAGTTGAACAAGTTGACGGTGAAGAACAGATACCCACTATCGAGGATTGATGACTTGTTTGATCAGCTCCAAGGTGCCAGCTGGTTCTCAAGGATAGATCTCCGATCTGGTTGTCATCAGCTAAAGGTTAAAGAGACGATATAGGCATTACGAATTCCTCGTTATGTCTTTCGGTTTAACCGATACGCCAACTGCTTCAATGGATTTGATGAATCGGGTGTGTCGGCCGATGTTGGATAAATCAGTGATTGTGTTTATCAATGATATCCTGATTTATTCGAAGAGTGAAGAAGAGCACGTCGGTCATATTCGCGAGGTATTGAAGACGCTTAGAAGAGAGAAGTTGGATGCTAAGTTCTCCAAATGCGCGTTCTGGTTGCGGGAAGTTAGTTTTTGGGTTATGTGGTTAATTCTGAAGGGATTATGGTGGACCCAGCAAAGGTGGAGGTGGTTATGCAATGGAAGACTCCAAAGACGCCATCCGAGATCCGCAGTTTCTTGGGTTTGGCGGGCTACTACAGAAGGTTCATCTAAGACTTCTCCAAGATAGCTTCACCATTGACCAAAATGACCCGTAAGGATAAGGAGTTCATATGGGGTCAAGTGCAGAAGAATGCTTTTGAAGAGTTAAAGACAAGATTGACTCAAGCTCCTATCTTAACGTTACCCGAAGGGAATGAAGACTTGGTGGTCTATTCACATGCTTTTTATTCGGGATTAGGTTGTATGCTGATGCAATGGGGAAGGGTTATAGCCTATGCGCCCTGACAATTGAAAATCCATGAGGCTATATATCCTACTCATGACTTGGAGTTGGCGGCTGTGGTTTTTGCATTGAAGATTTGGAGGCACTACCTGTATGGGACGAAGTGCACGAAGTACTTCTTCGAGCAGAAGGATCTCAACATGAGGCAGAGGAGGTGGCTAGAGTTGATCAAAGACTATGATTATGAGATCCATTACCATCCAGGCAAGGCCAACATGGTGGCGGATGCCCTTGGCTGAAAATAGAAACCCGAGCCGATTCGAGTGAAAGCTTATCAGTTGGTTATGACCTCTGATGTGATGAAGCAGATTAAGGAATTTCAGAATGAAGCGCTGAAAGAAGATCCGATTGACTCCAAAAGGATGAAAGGTCTAGTCGCCGAGTTGGGGGAGAACACTCTTGGTGTCCGTACTCGATTGGGGCGGATGTGGATTTCTCGTTATGGGGGTCTGCGTGAGAAGATCATGGATGAGACTCACAAGACTCGATATTCAATTCATCCCGGTGCTACAAAGATGTATCATGATATGAAGAAAGATTACTGGTGGCCGAGAATGAAGCGCGATGTGGCGGGGTATGTGAGTAAGTGCCTTACGTGTTTACAAGTGAAGGTGGAGCACCAGAAGCCGTACGGGAAGATCGGACCCTTGGATATACCCAAGTGGAAATGGGAGCACATCACCATGGACTTCAGTACGAAGTTACCGCGTACGACAAGGGGATACAATGCCATATGGGTGATAGTTGATCGTTTGACGAAGAGTGCTCACTTTCTACCGATTCACGAGACGTATTCATCTAAGAGGTTGGCGGATCTTTTTATCAAAAGTGACTCGTCATGGCATACAGGTGTCTATCGTGTCTGACCGTGACACTCGGTTTACATCTAAGTTTTGGAAAAAATTTCATGACGCGATGGGGACGAGGTTACATATCAGTACGGCTTACCATCCTCAGACAGACGGTCAGTCGGAGAGGACGATTCAGACCCTGGAGGATATGCTACGAGCATGCGTCATTGATTTCGGAGGAAGTTGGGACGAACACTTACCGTTAGCCGAATTCTCATATAACAACAGTTATCATGCCACCATTGGTATGCCTCCATATGAGATGCTATATGGTAGGAAGTGTAGGACGCCTGTATGTTGGGGTGACATCGGGCAAAAGGAAATAGGGAGCATCGAGGTGATCGAGGCTACAATTGAAAAGTTGGAAAAGATTAAGGCCTTTATTAAGTCGGCAAAAGATAGATAGAAGTCGTATGCCGATAAGAGACGTAGACCTATTGATTTCAAGATGGGTGATAGAGTCATGCTGAAGGTTTCGCCTTGGAAAGGGATCATCCGGTTTAGGAAGCGGGGAAAGTTAAGTCCGAGGTACATATGGCCTTTTCAAATCATTGCCCGAGTAGGAGAGGTAGCCTATCGACTGGAGTTACCAGATGAGTTAAGTGGGATTCATCCGACATTTCATGTATCTCTTCTAAAAAAGTGCTTAGCCGATGAAGAAATGATCGTGCCACTGGAGGATATCGAGGTGGATGAACGGCTCAATTATATGGAGCAGCCAGTGGCCATCATTGACAGAAAAGAGAAGAGGTTACGGAATAAAGTGGTTCCACTTGTGTGAGTACAGTGGAGACACAGAAAAGGGTCCGAGTCTACGTGGGAGACTGAGGAGGAAATGAGACAACATTACCTGCATCTGTTCGAGGAGTGACAGGTTTAGGGGACGAAACCCATAAAAGGGGGGTGGACTCGTAACCCGGAAAATTTCAGCAAAAGAAAAAAAAGGAAAGAAAGGTGAAATATTCCAAGTCAATGGGTTAAAGTTGTGCAAGTGACAAACTTGCCCATTATGGGATTTAAAAAGAAGCATGGTCGCCCACACCCTATTTCACCAACTGAATTCGGCTGCAAGAGGAAGAACATAAACTTTAACTGGGTTTTGTGCGTGAGAAGCTGAATTCTCTTTGAGGTAAGGTTTTCTTGTCTCGGTTTTCAGTTGGGTTGAGCTTCTAGACCGATCTTTACGTGTTCTTTGTGTTTGGCAGGTTGTTTTGTGTGTTTAAGTGCTAGAACTCTAGGTTGCTCTTGGGTTTGGAGGAGTTTTACTCGAAAGCAGTAGAGGTGAGTTCTAGATCCCCTCTTTTAAATGTTTTCTGCTTATTTGGGGCTGGTATGCATATTTAACTAATGTTTTCGAAGAAAGTTATGGTTTTCCATGTATGGTATGGATGATTATGATGATATAGTTGATCATTTAATGTTTATGATGTTCTAAGTGTTAGACTGATAGATCTAGATGATTGGGAACTGGTAATGGCATAAGTTGCATTGCAGGTTAGTTTTCGTGTTCATCCGCATTTAACATTTAAGTTTTTTGTTCATACGCATTTGCTAAGTCTTCATTCGCATTTGCTAAATCTTCATTCGCATTTTCTAAATCTTCATTCGCATTTGCTAAGTCTTCATCCGCATTTGCTAAGTCTTCATCCGCATTTGCTAAGTGTTCATTCGCATTTGCTAAGTGTTCATCCGCATTTGCCAAGTGTTCATCCTCATATCCTAAGTGTTCTTTCGTATTTGTTTATGTTCATCCGCATTTCTTTGGGGCCTTAGAGTTATTTTAAAATTTTGGGAATAGAATCTAAGTGTTAAGTGTTGATGGAAAGATTATGCTTGTTTAATCGCATTCTGAAATTTTGGGAATAGAATCTAAGTGTTAAGTATTGATGGAAAGATTATGCTTGTTTAATGTTTCTAATGTTTATTTCTCTTCTTATGGCCTGCGGTTATGGATGATATTTATTATGTTTCATGGTATGTGATTATTAAAAACAATGAATATTTTCAAAGTATTATTTCTAACCAAGTGGACACAAAGAAATAAAAAGAGACAATGTAACCCAATGAATGTTACCCCCGGGCCCTTATGATGAATGAAAAGCCTTGCAAGCACAATGAATGGAGGTGCACGACCTTATTGTCGTTAGCTCAACTGATGTGCAGCTGTATAGCCCATGAGGATGCACATCTGGGGTCTAATCATTGTGATTGACCAAAATATGATGAATGGGACCCGTATTCATGAGCAGGCTTCGTGACTAGCAGTGTGGGTCAACTGTCGATGGGTTAGCTACCATGATAAACGTTCGCCGACAGGGGTTCGGCATCTGTTGCCAACCAACAATGTAGGCTCTTGTTTTGTGCAATCCTAGTTATGAAAGAGAAAGATAATGAAAGAAAAAAAGATAATGAATCTCTTAATGATTTATTATGTATATTGATGAATGATCACAAAGTGAAGTTTACAAAAGTGTATCTTTTTCTATATTATTAAACTAGAACTCACTCAGCAACGCTAACTTTTAATGGGAACTTGTAACACACAAATCTAACTAATGGGAACACATTTTCTTACATAGTGTAAAAGTATTTTCACATGTTTGGTTCTACGATGTTTAATACATGACACTGTCATGATCACAAAACACAAGTGTGGCATGAGACAAAGGACTATGTGATTCAAATTAGAGAGGATGCTTCAATAACGAAAATGGTGACACCATGATATTCAAATTCAATGCTAGAGCGGGAGACTACATATATGTTGGCGTTTGGAAGACCACGAGATTTTTGCTAAGAAAGACACAGAACCGTGAGGTTGAACGAGGAGTGTCATGAAACCCCATCGACATTGGTGTAGGAAATCAGACGATCAACAAGTGATGGACGCAACCGAAGATCATAATGAACACATCCCTTAACATAGCAAAGAATGCGCTTTAGGGGATGTAAGTGTGGTTTTGTTTTGGTAACCATGAAAACTTCTTATAGAAAGTTCATGATACCCACTAATACTCTACTTGCTATTAAGATTAAAGAGATTATAGTTTGTGTTGTGCAGGTGTTTTTCAAAACATTATCATATAGTGAAAGACATGATTCAGATCTAAAATAGTATGATGAATCAACCAAGCATGTTCTCTAATTGCTAAATTTTCAAGTTTATATTGAGTAAGAATAGGTTATGGAACCCCATGCGCACATCTCAAGTCTCACGGCATATATTCATTTCTTTAATATTTTTTAAAGAATATTGATTCGATAAGAAAAACAGAAAGAAATAAAGATGATTTCATTAGTACATGACTTCACACAAGTGCCATCAATAAAACCAAATTGTTTCTAACTTTCAAAGTAAGTATTAGTTAATTTGCCAGAACAGTTTAATTTTCTTTTCCCTTAAGTTTTATTGTTACTATTATTGGAACTAGAATTATATCACGTGCGTTGCGGTATGTTCATATGGCCAAAAGATACAATGATTTAGAAAGGTTGATAAAAATAAGCATATCCCGGGTTCGTAAGACCAAAATAAACCGTCAGATCGTAAATGTAGGTAGGAATTAACACGCCACGACAAATATTCAAAATCTCAAAAATCAAGCGACAATATATTCAAAATCTCAAAATCACGTTGTTGTCGTAAACAAAAATAAATAATTTATTTACTAAACTTAACATTTCATATAATTTAAATATTTAAAAAGCATTAATTATACTTTTCAAGGCAAAAATATATTATTCTTAAATTTTCATTATAAACATCAAATACTAAAAAAAATGTTAAGGAGTCACTTAAGAAACTGAAGTAATGTTCCACGTAGTTTCAAAAAGTAGAAGTTATATGTTATAGATAGTTATATGGTATGTTATAGCTTAGAAAAAGTACAAAAAGCAAAGAAGTAAAGATTAGTGGTCAAAGTGTAAAACTAACAGAAGGAGCTGTAGCTTTAAGTTGATATTTAAATATAAGGTATAATGTTAGGAGTTATTAGCATGCGAGAATAAAGGGTCACACAAATCCAAAATACTAGTCTAAGTATTAGTTGAAACTATGTTTCCTTCGCAAATCCAATTTACTAATCTAAGTATTAGTTGAAACTACGTTTCCTTTAGTTAAAGATCAAAGAATATATTATTGCACATAAAGGCACTCACAAATATCAACCAAAACAAGAGCTAAATTTTCTCATTATGATGGCAGATCAATGATTACTTTAGGTTGATTACGCAAACACACAAGAAGTAAAGTTATCAAACAAGTGATCCACAAAAGTAGGAGGATTCAGACAAGCTAAAATAACAATAGAATCAAATATCAAATAAGATGCAGTCACATATATGCAAACACAAAGAACGATGTGCGGCTCTTCTTGTTTATCGCTGATATTGGTACTCCTAACCTATACAAATGATGCCTAAAAGTGAAAAATATTTTATAGGCTAAATGTAAAAAAGAAATGAATGATCTTATCAAAGGGGCACCTCAAGCTAGGGTGTTCCGATAAAGTCCACAGACCTTACAACCTTTGCTTAGGTTTATAAAGATTAGGAAAAGAATGAATACCAGACAACAACAGGATCTAAAGTGTAAACCCTAGTACCTTCATGAATATGAGCATGATAACTTTAGTATCAAAACACGAGGAAAAGGTTTCCAGATAAAAAAATCCCAATAACGAACATAAAGTTGTCGATGAAACCACAACCACTTAGGGTTTTGAGTATAGAAACTCTGACTAAAGTAATGAATTGTTGGTAAAAAAAAAATACCAGAGATATCCCAAGATCTAGGATTTCTATTGAAAATATACACTAAACAATGAAAAGAACAAAAATCCAAAGCTGTCAGCCCTTATACATGTAAACATGTATGGATCAAATGTTATTGAACTCCAATATAAACCAACTCCAAAGAACAGACTTGAATAAGATGAACAAACCCTGTATCCAATGATACTAACAATGAGCAACTCAAAATATAAGACTAATACCACCAATAATAGCACAAGGATTGTGTAGATTCACAAGTACAAAAGATCCCTAAAGAATATGATGAAGATCAAGGTGATCACATGAGAGAGAGAACAACAACAGCCGAACAAGAGAATTAAGTAACGAATAATAACCCTAGTCGCAATCTCTTCGTTTATATATAATATGCCAGCAAGAAGACAATGATGACAACTTTGACTCCCCTTTTCAGCTAGAAGAAATTTATAACTCCATATCCAATACTCGAACTTTCAACCCACGCATACTTAATCCAGATTTTAGTAAACTTACAAATTTGACTATATACCATTTAGATTTGACTTTTTACAAACCTTTTAACATGGTTTTTCACCGGGTCTATTTTTCACGTTGGAGTGACTCTTTTTGTCTAGAAAAAGTGTGACGTCTACAATTTCTTATAAAATTTTATGGCTTTTATGTTTTGTGAATTATATCATTTAAAAATCTACTGAAGTAACATCTAATGATAAAATAATTTTAGTTATGTATGAGTTATAAGATTATCACTCATATAATCTAGATTTATAAAAATATTAAATTGATTCAAAACCCAAAATAATTTGGGAAATCACTTTCAAAATCATCCGAACATAAATCTATACAACATGTGACCGGACCTTGCTCCGAGTTATATAGTCATTCTAACACGTCCAAATTCTAAATATCAATGACTCAATTGAAAAAAAAAATCTAGTTCCGCTACTGACAAAAACCCTTCTCTAACTTCATTCTTTCCGGTAGCGAAATTAATTTTTTTAGGGGGCGGAGGGTGGGGTGGGGACTCGATTTTATATAACAATTTACACAACCGAGCTAAAAATTTACACTACCGGACTAAAATTATACTACGGACTAAAATTTAACACTATTGACGAAAAAAAAAGAGGGGGCACCCCCCACCCCCAATGATTCTCTCATCACTCTACCACAACCCTTCCTATCATATAGCTTCTTCTCACGTTCCTAATAGTCACCCCTCTTCCTTCCCCCCTCATCACCACTTCGACCTTCATAATTATATCCTTTTTATCTCCTCATGACAACTTATGTACGTAACATGATACCAAGTTAAATACATCTAGAGTCTTTGAGGGTAGACGTGGGAATTTAGAGGTACATTTAGTGTTATAGTTTAAGATGTTTCGATTTGATTCATGTGAGCACATAGAAGAAAATTATTAGGGTTTTTATGCTTAACATGTAAGGCAAAGAAAATTTTGATTCGATGGCTCATTAATTTCCTTTTTCTTTATTAGGCGGGTTTCCCACTTGATAAGAAATTACATTGGTCATTAAAGGTAACTTGTGGCGGCCAATTACTTTGCATGAACCACCAAATATTTTAATTTTGGGTTTGATTTTTTAGAGCATTCACAGCAGGTTTGGTATATTTATGTGAGTGTAATTCTTAAATTATATAGAATGGTTTTAAGTGATTGTGAGTAGAAGAGAGATAAATGTTACTGTTCAATCTGTAAGTTTAAAAAATTACTGTTCAAACCCTATAATTTTTTAATATTTTTAAAAGTTGTTGTAAGTGTAGGAGAGAGAAAATATAATGATAAAAGTAAAAAAAAAATTATTTAATTAAAAAGATAAAAAAAAAATAATGTTTTTAATGTAATTATATGAATAAAGATAAAGAATGAACTGTGAATGCTTTTAGTTGTTAAACATGTTTTCATCTCTCATGATTTTATATAAAATTATCACTACTCTTGAAGCATATTTAATTAAGATATAGTTTTTATATACATTTTAATTGTTTACTCTCTACTATTAAAACATAGTAATCAACAACATTAAAAGAAAGTTATGATCATTATTAGAAAATATTCATTACATCATTTTAAAAATACATACAAAATAATACTATAACATACCAAACTTCCAACTGGATACAAGAAGGCCAGTATAGGGACATTTTACCTACTTAAAAAACAAACATACATAATAATATTCCTTCACATCCTACGTTTCTCTAACAAGTTATATAACCCCTCACAAACCATCTAATTCACCATCACCATCACCATCACCACCACCATGTCCACCACCACCATCATCTACCTCCTCCTCCTCATCACCACCGCTACCGCCACCGGAGCCACCACAGTATCATCGGATATCGCCGCCTTAAAGCCATCAAATCCGCCATCAACCCGACCACCATCCCATCATACACTTGCTTACACTCATGGGACTTCAACTCGGACCCTTGCACACCACCTCATGTAACTCACTTCCTATGTGGACTCACTTGCACCGGCAACCGAGTCACCCAACACCCTTGACCCGGCCGGTTACACGGAACTCTCTCCCACTCGTGTCCCTACTCACCCAACTCACCACCCTTGATCTTTCTGACAACAAATTCTCCGGTCCGATCCCCGGTTCACTCTTCACACTCCCTAATCTCCAAACACTCATACTCGGGTCCAACTCGTTCTCCGGCAACATCCCACCGGAGATCAAAAAACCTCAAAAAGCTTCAAACTTTAGACATTTCCCACAATTCTTTATCAGGGTCACTCCCCAACTCGCTAACCTCACTCACTGAGTTGACTCGGCTCGACTTGAGTTACAACAAACTCACCGGCCCGATCCCTAAACTCCCCATAAACGTAATCGAACTCGCTCTCAAAGCGAATTCGCTATCTGGGTATCTCCAAAAACAAGCCTTTAATGAGTTAACTCAGTTGGAAGTGATCGAACTCAGCGAAAACTCACTCACCGGAACGCTTCAAGGTTGGTTCTTCTTGATCCCCTCTTTACAACAAGTCAATTTAGCCCACAACAACTTCACCGGCGTTGAGGTCTCGAAGCCGATGATCAACAGCAACCTCATCGCCGTCGACCTTGGGTTCAACGCAATCTCCGGCGAACCTCCGGCGAACTTTCCGGCGTACCCATGTTGGCATCATTGACACTGAGTTACAACAAGCTTCGTGGGGGATCCCGAAGGAGTACAATAAGTTGAGTAGACTGTTTCTTGATGGAAACTTTTTGATTAAGTTGTCGCGGAGTTTTTCTCCGGCGAAACGACGATCTCCGGCAGCTTCGGGGACAATTGTTTGAAGAGTTGTCCGGGTCGTCGGAGCTTTGCGTGAAGAAACAGAAACCATGGTCGATTTGCCAACAAGCGTATCATGGGAAACTCAAACCAAAGTCATGAAAGTTAGTTCGTGTTTTCTTGTTTCATATCTAATAATATTTTTGTATATAATTTTTTATATAAGTTGATATAAAATGGTCATAGTTTAGTGGAATCTTATATTTTTATTGGTGTTATCTTGACTCGGATTTTACTTATTTTGCTTAGTTGATAACAGGAATACTTTTTGTATTTACATGTTTTGTGGTTGAAATTAAAGGATTGGATAATGCTACGTGGTTTTGCGATTATTGGAAGTCCTTGCATTTTTAGGTTTTTACGTAGCGTATAGAGAGATTTCAAGATTAATTATATAACTTCTCTAAAATCTAGAACACTGGTAGAAAAAGATTTCCATTACGTTGTGTGGACGTAAGGTGGTTAAAAACCCAGAATGGGAATTTAGGATCGGGGTCGAGCTTTGTTAAAACAAATAAATGACGTATGTTACTTATTCAAGGCACGATAATTATCATCAATCTGCACTGGTAACTCATGACATTCCCATTGCGTGAGCCGTGGGACCACTTACGCGACAAACTCATTGGGACCACTCCCAATCATCATGCATGACGATCACATATACATCATCGAATAATATAAACATGAGGTAAAGGAGAGTGAATTCTGCATGCACAAACTCTCTCTCTCTCTCTCCTCTAAATAATGTTTCACATTTATAAAAATCAATACTTATTCTCATGTTGAAAGATTGTTACTTGAAGAATTCTCTTCATGTGAAGCCTTAACTGGTGTTATTCAAGTGTGTGAAGGTTAGAAGCTAAGGATGTGGCTTGGTAAATCGAAGCTCAAGGAGGATCATTCTTACCCATTGGACTCTGACTCTCGCATTATATTGGCGCCAATGTCCATGGTATAATTTGATTACAAGTACATGCCATATATATATATATATATATATATATACACACCATATATAACATACTAATCTAGGGTTTATCGCTTGGGATCAAAAATCATTAAACTGGCTTGGCTTAAGGCAGTTGCCTGTTGCCTTATGTCCCTTCTCTCTAGGCCTATGAAATTAAAAATTGATATGGTCTTTTCTAATTGAACTATACAAGCAACATTGTCTTTATGAATGATCTTTATGTCCATGCTCTATTCTAATCACATACTTCTTGTTGTGTAGATAATTAGTCTTACTGTAGCCTTGGTTTGATAGTGTTGTCATGATTGGTTTGTTGATCACCTCTAAGAATCCTGTCTCGTCATTTGTAAACTGAATTTTGATAATCGATACATATAAAAGTATATATATCCACTAATACGCCACTCTAAACTCCTCACTTAATACTAAAAACGTCATTGTGTTAGATCATTCGTATATAACTGATTTATACAAAACTAAATTAAAAATACTTCATACACGACAAACTTATATATTATATTTATCTGTTGTTTAGGTTTGCATTTGTTATTAATGAAATAAATTTTTAATGCAAATCACAACGCCCATTCAACTACTCTTTTAACAATCGTTTTGAGAATTTAAATGTGATTATTTAGAGTATGCTTTACTCCATGTTTGGTAAGGAAATGGATAAAAAGTAGCATAGAGATCATCAACCCGAAAAGACGGATTGTTACTTTTGTCATGATTGATATTCTATTTTTTATTTAAGTTTTAAGTATTGTTGAAGTCACCACACGTGGGCCATCAACTTGGACAATTATAAATTGCAATGATTAATTACCCTATATATATGGATAATGAATAGTGTTTTGTAGTTTTTATGCACAAGATACAAGTATGCATTGCATGCTTTGTTTTGTCCATTTAAAAGGGTTTCTTTCACGCCTTTCTTATTTGTTTTGAGGGTTTCATTCTAGAGAGAGATTGTGTGTGAGGGACCTACGGCTGTGGGACGTTTCCGGTCAGCCACTTGCTTCGGCTGAACCTTTGCCCCTTGGTTCTCACTGTGTCTCGGCTACACATTCGCCCCTTCGTTCGCGTCGCGTACAAGTCCCTTATGTATGTTGTCTTTTTAGAGAGAGAGCTGATGATCTTTGGGGTTTAGGCGGTGGTGCACAAGTCGTCGTGGGTGTGCTCCGCCGCCCTCATGTGTTACCGCTAGTGCATGGGTTCTCCTTTTATTCTTGGAATTTGTGCAGATGGTGGTGGGAGGCGGTGACGGTGGCGTCCGACTTTCCTTGCCGCCCGACCATCCAAGAAGGCCGTGATAGACGCCGCGGTCGTGTCTGTGTGTGCCGCCTTAGGTGGCGCCTATGTCTCAGTGAACACCAATGGTCACCCAACGTTCTTTTCACCGTCGCCGCTTACCTCCGTCTTGAGAACCACCGCCGGTGACCTTTACATGCCATCTATGCCTGCTATCGTTAATGGTTCTGGTTGGGTTGCTCGATGATGATGTGTAGGCCACATCTGAGAGCCATTTTGTCCTAGATCTGGTGTTGGTGGTGATTTTCTTTGTGAAATAACATCATCAGGAAGTTTGTTTTGGGTTATCTGTTCTGTGGTTGCTCTTACCCCAATGATGTTCAATGTTTGCATTCCAAGTGGTCATCTGGTGTTCATAGTCATAAACCCTAAACTTCTCTGAAATGGAGATGTGTTTTGCCTATACTTCTACTCGATGATGATGTGCAGGGCACATCTGATAGTTGTTTTGGTACTTCTGGATTATTGTTGGGTTTGCATATGCATGGTACATTTTGTCAATGATGATGAACTTATGTTCGTTTGAGACAGTTCGTTTTTGTTGATTTGTGGATGTGATGATACACCAAAAATGGTGTGGTCGCTGTGGCCTATGGTCGTTCGTCCAACAATCGTAACCGACAATCGGTTCTGAGCCACACACTATTATGCTATGTTTATTTGAGGCTCGATTTTAAGACGCGCAACGCGCGTCGGGGATCAACTCTAGTTTAAAATAAAAAACAATTACATACTGCGGAAGAACATTTTAATTTTACAAGTTATATTATGTTACCCCTAATTTTTTTAATCTTAACACTTCATACAAAGTTTTAAATTTATTAAAATAGTCTAATATTTTATAAAACACATTACATTTTATAAAAACATTAATAAGTTAATAACTAACAAACTCAAAATAGCCAATAACAAGCCAAAATTATAATAAGCCCAAAAATTAAACAACTTAAAAACCTAACAAGTTTATATGCCAAATATCTATAACCCAAAATAAACAACTTAAAAAATAACTAGTTATACCCATAACCCTCACCGCCTCACCCTATCGCAGATCACCCAGCAGCCTGTGTACCTGTCGCTAGCTAACCATCATTTGTCAAGAGTCACCGCTCGCCGCCGTCCGTCGTGCTGCTGATGCGGGGCTTTGCCACCAGCCTACCATCGATATCTTTCTACTTCACCAAATCAAGAGACAAGAGTTCAAGGTAAAATTTCTAACTTTTTTTCTCTATCACACTATGAGGTTAGGATTTAGGGTTTATATTGTTCAAATTCTAATATTTAAGTATTATTTGTTATAAAAATTAGTGATTATAAAAGATTTTATGATGAGAATATTGTTAATGGTTATTTGGTCTAATTTCTAATATTTAAGGTTTATGCAATTAGGTATATGAACTATGAAATAGGGATTTGAAAGATGAATTAGTGATTTGATATGGAAATTAGGGATTTGAATTGGATTATTTAGGTGCAATTTGTAACCTTATTGTGTTATTTATTATAAAATTAGGAATTTGAAAGATGAAAAAACAAGTTTTAATTGATAATTTTTTAAAGAAATTTTCAAGAGTAGGTATTTGTTTTTATAATGATAATGATATACAGCCAACTGATTATGTTATAGGTCAACAACTCCTTCAAGTTTAATTTCTTCGGTTTCAATTCCTTCGGATTTGTTTTGAATGATCTTCCTTCAGACTCCTTATTATCGTGTGTTTTTCTTTATTTATATAAATGTACGATATGTTTTTTTACGTTACTCATAACTTTTCTTCTAGATCCGCCACTGAGGGTTTCAAAACATATATACGTGATGGTAGATGTAACATATTTAATAATAATGTTGCAATGGTATATTATAAATCATAAAAACTGTAACGTTGCAGTGGGTAAAACGCATAAGTTATTTAACTGATTTAAAGGTTTTAGTTAAATATTAAAAGAAAAAAGGAAATCAAAAAGCAAAATATTTATTTATCATTTACATAATAAAAAATAGTGAATTGTCGTTTTACTCTCTATGGTTTGGTCACGATTATCATTTTCATCTAAAAATATTTTTTCTTGCATTTGGCTCCACAAGATTGAGAAAAGTTGCCATTCTCATCCAAAAATTTTATCTCTATTATTTTAAAATGTTAAATATCATTTGTCAAATAGGTACTTATGTAAATGTTCATATAAAAATGAAATTCTAATTAATGTTTACGTGTTGCTGATAAAATTTATTTCACGAAATTTATGTTTTTGGATGATATGATAACTTTTTCAAATATTAGGGAGCCAAATGTAAGAAAACACATTTTCGGATAAAAATGGCAAATATGATCAAACAAAGGGATGGAAACAACAATTAACTCTAAAAAAGTAAAAACACAAAATTAAAACAGAATGCCAAAAAAATCGACAAAACAATACTCTTAATCAAGATGGAGTCCCGACTTGAACCGGGTTGAAGGTTACGGAGCTAAACACAAAAAAATTTATCACAAAAACAAGCATTTTTTAATTTTTAAAACGTTTGTTGAATAAAAAAATAATTTTTTTCATGTGTTATTAGCTCATTGTATAATTTCATAACGTCATTGTGTAATCTTCTGAATAATGAAGATTAACAATTACATGATAAGGATTACACAATGAACTGGAAACGTAAAAAAATTACATTTTCACCATTGTGTTATTTGAAAATCATTATTAAAAACACAATACTTACACAATAGTTATATTAGACATAATAATTAGCATTAGACACAATGAATAACACATTGGCCAACACTAAACTCGATGTTAGACACAATGAGCTGTTTAGCGAAGATTACATGATGACCTGGTAAGATTACACAGTGAACTGGAAATGGTAAAAAATTACATTTTCAGAATTGTGTTATTTAAATGTTATTATTTTAGAAAACATAATAAAAACACAATGATCAACATTAGACACAATGATCTAACCAATATTATACAATAATTTATTTTTACATAATGATCTAATGAATATTACACAATCATCTAAAATATTACACAATGAGCTGAAATAACATAAAAAATCCGTATTTTTATATATCAACATTACACGATTTTTACAGATAAAATAAACTTGTTTATATGGTGTTATTTATTTTAAAAATATGTATGTAAAGTTATGAGCGTTTAAAGAAATGATAAAACTTGAAAATTGGTTAAGACTAAATAACATTGGTGTATTATTTAAGCTTCAATTATTTACCTGCCGGATTTTTTTAGCTTTTGGATCTAAAATCTAATTGTTAATACTAGGTATTTTTCTTCTTATATATTTTTATTTTTTTAAATAACTTCACCTTAATAATTAAACATAATAAGAATATACGTGATGTATTACACAATTAAATCTCTATACTAATAAATAAAAATAAATCCGGACATTTATCATCATCTAGATCATCTAATAATTGTGTTTCTGCTTCTCTCTCATCTTAATTATGAATGCTATAATAGCTATTTATTAATTAATAGCCATCCATAATTAAAAATTTCAAATATGTTAACTTTAAATTTAAAAAGTGTAATAAATGTGTTTATTCACTCTGTATAATAAATAATATTTAAGACATAACTTTTTATATTATTAATAATATAACAGTAAATTTATTTAGCCCGTGTATTACACGTAATTGTAACCTAGTGATACTAATATATGTTAGGATACAGCTAAGTTACTTATCAAGTGAATAGCTTCTCACACCAAAACGAATCAGAATAAACCAAAATATCAAACCCATAAATGATGCCAATAATCGAGATTCCTTACATATTTGTTCTTGAAAAAAAAAAACTTAAACAAATGCATTTGACGATGATTCCTTAGACAACTCTTGGAAAGAATAGATGCGACTAACTAATTATACATCACACACATATATATATATATATATATATATATATATATATATTATTATAATTATATATATATATGTGTGTGTGTGCGTGTATGTATATACGTATAAACTTTTTATATGTAAAAAAAAGATACGCTAAAGATGAAGGTAGACTGAAAAATGTATAACTAGTACATAATTATCAAAGAGTAAATTACATGGATGGTCCTGGGTTATGTTGAAATTTTAGATTTGATCCTAAAGTTTAAAATTTTTAAATATAGTCCCTAACATTTTTTTTTCTTCATATATAATCCCAAGGTCTGTTAATCAAACGTTAGTGATGTTAAATATTATAAAAATTAGCATTACTCGCATTTGTCATCTATTAATTTACCTTTTAAACTAGTAGTATTATTTTTATTTAAGAAAATTTTATATTTTTGTTTTTCAAATTTTTTATTTTTTATATTATTTTTATATTTCATTATTAAGAAATTATTATTTAATAAAATACGTTTTAAATACAAAAATAAAAAAACTATATTAAAACATGTTTTTTAAAATATTAGTTTTTAAACCGTTTTTTTTATACGTCATTCTAAAACTTTTTGATTTTAAACTGGTTGGTTTTCTAATTTTTTTAAAACCATTCATTTTTTAAAACATCTTTTCTTAAACAAATTCTAAGTTTTTTAAACATTCTTTTAAAAACAATTTAGTTTTAAACGTCTTTATTAAAAAGACAATTTTATGAAGGTTTAAAAAAATGACATATTGGTTTAAAAATTTTATAAACCAAACATTTAAAAGAAGACATTTTTTTAAAATATTTTTTAATTAGTGTATTAAAAATTATAATAAAATGAAATTACATTGATAATGCTTACAAGTAAAATAGTTATTTTGATAAATTTAACATTACTAACTGAACTAACAGAGTAAAGACCATTGATAAAATATAACTATAACATTAGGGACTATATTCGTAATTTTAAAACTTTAAAGACTAAATCTAAAACTTTAACCAAATCACAGGAACCATCCGCGTAATTTACTCCTATCAAAAACTTAAAGTCTAACTAGTAGTATCAAAGTGTGTAGTTCATATATACTTTCATAAATGATTGATTATTTTAGTCCTATAATAGACAATAGTGTAAATATAAAAATAGATTTAAAGAGTGTGTGCGATTTAGATATTCTTAAAAACATAACTCCTTATATGTGCGTACGGGAAGTGAATGTATAAAAGAATTGTATCGTGTGTATAAAAGTGATGAACACTTCTTATGAAAGTAACACTTCGTACTTCTTACCGAGCATGACTTGTATATAGGGAGGAACGGTAAAAGGGTTTAAAATAAACATTTTTATTCTTGTAAAAAGTGTATCTCTTTCATAATTCGGTGCCAACAATTATAACCTTTTTAGATTTATTCATTATTATTTTGATTTTTAGGTGACTATGCATCAACTTTGTAACAAGCAAAGAATAAAAGATGATTCTAAGGCATCCAAAAGCTTTGTGAATAATTTCACATGTTTAACTTCTGTTTTTTATTCTTTTCATCATAAACTTTTATTTTACAGATGTGTTTGTCAATATACCTTTTACACTTTGTATCAGAACATCATTTTTGTTACATCATATTCGATAAAAAAAGATAAAAAGGACTACTTATGTAATTATATTCGTTGCAATAATGAAGACAGCATGATTAGTTTGGTAAGGGAAAATAATTTTGGTAAGCTAGATTTATTCAAATAAAATATATTTAACAATATCTTTGGTTTTATTTTATATAGAGAATTGATCATTGATTTCTTTGGTTGGTGTTAACATGAACTGTTATCCACGCATATAGTTGACGTATATATCATGTGGGATAAATTATAAACTGAATTGATCGATCATAAAGCCGGCCCTAAGCACATCACTATAAAATAATGATTTTAACAACACATGTATAGGTCTGATGTACTCTGTTAAGGTGTATCATCTTGATAATCCGTCATTAATACTTTGTGGTGTGAAACTTGATGTTAGTAGAGAATTTACAGGCGGGTCACCGATTGAATATATTGAGAAACCACATATGGAACTTAATAGCATTAGTCATTTACCATGACAACATCACTAACGACTTAGCAACGAAATATACACCATGGACTACACACAACTTAACCAGCTTTTTTAGCATGTAATTATATATTTTGCTATAAGAATAAATGAAGAAATGATTTCCGTTTCCTATCAAGTAAATAACACGTTCCAAATAATTAAAACAATCGTAAACCAAATTTTTTTTGATCATAGCCAAAATCTAATTTTTTATGAAAAGAGTTTATAATTAACACACGAGAAACTATCTAGCTAAGTAGGGGAGGATCTTGGGGCGGTGGCACACACTCCTTAATGGTGAAGATAGTACGTGAGTGTCAGGGTCAGCCGATAGACACATTGTTTTTATGTTTATGTGGATGTATAACATGAAAATTGAACCGCTAATTTTTTTTATGATTAACACCATTGGTTTTTGTTTAAAAATTATGACCTCATTGCCCATCAGTTTTTTTAAAAAATATGTTTTTTTTACCAAATAAAAAAATGTGGGCCCTAAGCGAAGTAAAATAAAGTAAAGTCTTTTTATAATTTGATAAATATTCTCTATCTCGAATTAATATCTCTTAAAAAACCTAAATATAAGCCTAACAAGCTTGTTTATACACTATAAGAATCAATATCATCAATATTAGGTTTGGATGTATGAGTATATATATATATATATATAATATAAATTTATTTGCAAGAATGATTGCACAAATTCAAGTTTTAAAAATGGAATTACCAAATTGACTTCACTAATCAGCAAATGTATCCCTCGTGATATAGTAAAGTATAGGCAAGTCTGGATATCGAATCCATGGACATGTTTGGCGGCTTTCGATAATAAAACTCTATCGACTTCTAACCGGTTTTGGCAAAGCGAGATTAAACAAGCAAACTAAAAAACACTACCACACATACTCTAATTAAACACTAAAATACAATAGCCTAAACCAATAGAGCGTAACTTTGTACAAAAGTACATTGTACCATCAATCAATCAAATTTCTTCTGTCCATTAAAACTGGATCTTGTACCAACTATACCTAAACCAATAGAGCGTTTTGCCTTCGCAATATCGAAGGAGAAATGTACTACCCAGACAAGAAATCATATTGGTGATTCTAATGTTTATGGTTACAGTGATCTAATTGGTGATAGGGTTCTAAAATACATCAACTTAATAAATATAATATATGTTAGATCTTCTCCCAGTCTCATTACAACGTCTAATAAGCCTTAAATAAAGGTGTGAAGCTCACCGGATATAGGTAATTTCTCACTCGGTTTCACTAACCTAATAGAATATTCATGTGTTCTAAGAATTGTTTATCTCTCAACCTCACAACTCACAATGCACCGGGGAATATAAGGGAATGCTAGGAACAACTTAAAATACTAAATATGATTATTAGATCAATATAATTACTAGATTATTAGGGTTAACTCATCTCGGGTAATCAAAGCCTAAAACCTAATAATCAAAATCAAGTTATAATTCTTATTTCTCGATCTCCAAATTAATCAAATTCATGCTTCTGTGATAAATGTATTTCTTATTCCTATGGTTTATATGTCTAGTAACAACCATAATCAACAAAACACAAAGTTATGATAAAAAAGTTATACTCTAAACGAAAAGCACAAAACTAATCAATCAAGTATAAGAGGAATCCAAGAAACATAACCAACCCAAGAATGCAGAAACTATTTGAGATCAATATCAATTATAACAAACCTCTAACATAAATATTACGAATCAAATAATCAATACCCAAAAAAAATCAAAAATCAACCAACAATCATCACAAGTCTAGATAGTATACGATTTAACTACTCATAAACATAGTTACGAATACAATCTAGAAAGAAAACTAAATATCATGGTAACAAGTATTAAAAATAATGAAGAACAAATCAAAGACGTAATCGAAAGATTAACAAACCGAAAGCTTTATGAAATCTTCAATCCTATGCTCCCAATGTTCTTCCAAAGCTTCAAAGTTCGTCCTCAGCCGCTCCATTGAGTCTCCAAGTCGTAACTCCTCAAGAATTGCCGTCAAATACTCTTTAAATCACAAATAAACTAGGGTTTCAAGATCAAAGGATGTTGCAGATTGCAATGGGTAGGTGTTGCGGTCCACAATGGCTTGTGGCGGTCAAAATTATGATTGATGTGGTAGAATTTTACAAGCACAGTCGTTGCGCACCGCAATGGAAATGCGTTGCGGTCCGCAATATCTCTAGAGTCCAATTTCTATTCTTTTCAAGTTTCTAAATTCTACCAACTTCTAACGCAAGGTTGATTTCTGCTCCATTTTGCTACAATGCTTAGAAAGACATGCAAATCCACAATTTTATATAATTAGCCTCAAAACCTTGTGAGTTGAAATAAAACTCGTTTTAAATGTGTAGAATTAAATGTTAAAACCATATGTGTTTTTCAACACAACAGGTTACTAACAAACTTATGCAATTACAGTTTATCTATAAACTTAATATCAAGATAAATTGAACACCTTTAATACATTTAGTATGTGTGTCTAAACTTATTCAATCAAATCGAGCTCACACAAATTCACATTGTGGAGGGTTAACTCAATGTTTTTGGGTGCCCAATTGGTTTCTAAGATCAAGGCTCTTTTCATTAAAAATATACTTTTTGATTAAGATCTTAAGACATGAAAATATTATAAAACACATCAAAATGATGAAAAACATGTCTTGTAAATGATTTTTAAAAACGCACACAATGATACATATTAGAGTTGCAGTAGTGAGTTATACTGATAGAAAATATTTCTAAATATAATGATTATTTGCTCACATTTTTTAATTGAAAATTAAATGAAAACCCTTAATAATCTATTGAGATTAATTTGTGAAACATTAAAGATATCACAAATATTGATAAAACAAAATAACTACTGATGCATATATAATAAAAAAATGATGTACAATTATATATAATCAAGAAAATTATAGCCCTTAAAATAGAAGACCCTAAGCTAAGGTTTATTTGTCAATATATAAATTGATATCAACACACAATGAAAATAACTCAATCAAACCTTTATAGAATTTTTGTGATACAAAAACCTTATGCTAACCTCTCTATTTATAATGCCGGATCTAGTAATCCTAAGAAGATAACCATCTTGGTTTTTACGAGCAATAAAATAGGAGTCTATCTCTTACCTATCTTATCTCTATGAACCAACTTGTTCAAGGATAATCCCGATCCGCTAAATCTTCGAATTCGGGAATTAAATAGTTATGAAACAACAATCATTGTTGTGTGTCGAATCCAGCAAATATATATATATATGTGTGTTGGTGTGTGGTGTGGGTGGGGTGTGTGGTGTGTGTGTGTGAACCTACCGTTTACACACTAAGAATAATATGAGCGGAAGTATGGTTCTGTCCTCAGGGATTCGGGTTACTATTTTAACGCCAAAACGTTTTAGCACAGTTACTTGGGTTGGTTATGGTTTAAGGAAGATGGGGTTTTAATTGAAATCAAAACTCCGAAAAACTTTATAAAAACTATAAAAATTACAGCACGCTGACACGGCCGCGTCAAATTATTAACGAAATCCTATGGCGTCGTGTTAAGGTTCTGTCAAAAAAAAATAAATTTGTTTTTTTATTACCAAAAATTATCAAAAGTAATAAAATATGAAGAAAAATCAAATTTTTATGAAGTAGTTTTAACACAATGGTTGTATGTTAAGGTACTTGAAGGAGAAGCTCTTTCGGTATTGCTTGGAATAACAAGTCCACAACTGTAAGGATCTATCTGAAGATTATGACTCTGATGCAACCAAAGATCTTTCAACATACACTAAGGAACGAGGATGAACTTGCTGCGGAAGCTTTACACTCTCTAAAACTCTAAGTGTAAAGTCTTCCGAAGCCAAAAGTTCAGAAGAAATTACTTCGGAAGCTTTACACTTAACAGAAAATATTCCAAGTGTAAAAACTTCCGAAGCCAGAGGCCAAGTTCTTCTGAAGCCAAAGATGAAGTCTTCGAAGCTTCAAAGACAAAGTCTTCCGAAGCCATTTTGCTGTGAAGACTGATTTCTTCGGAAACAGAGAAAAGATGCTTCTCTGGTCTACTTTTGATAAAACTGACCAACTTTCTACTTCAACTCTGATAATCACTAACTTGTTTGAGTTGGTGAAACTTCCATGCTTTAGTGAATAGTAGATAAAGCCAGTGAGCTATGGCATGTCATAGTCACTAGTCAAAAGGCAATCCGTCTTTTGACTCCAGATTGATCTTGTTGTCTAGATCAGTCAATTCCAACTGTCCTTCCAAGTATTGACAGTTATATGTTGTAGTATAAAAGAGTATCAGGTCCTTGTATTTTAAATCATGCTTTGAACACTTGTAATAGAACTTGAGATCAATATACAACATCCTTGAAAACTAATACTGTGTTATTGTTCTAAGTTCTGTCTTATTGTTACTTGTGTTCCTTGTATCTTCAAGTTCATGTTCCCTATTTGAACTGTTAAGTGATCTAAGATCACTCCTCTTGTGAAAATAATTGTAATTAACACCCTAACCTGGTCCTGCAATTGGTACCAGAGCATTCCAGGCTCTTGATTGTAAGATCTCATCATCATCTTAAATCCTCTTAGTTTCACACTTCACTTAACTTTTCAAATGACAGTTATCTCAAAGGCTGATATGGAAACTGAACTATGACAAAGTCCCCACCGATCACTCCTGAGGATTTTGATACTTGGTGCTAAAGAATGGAAGGCTTCATCAAGTCTCAAGATTTCAGGATGTGGGAATCTATTGTCAATGGACCTTATGTACCATACACCACTTCAGCTGCTAGTGGTAGTGGTATGATACCAAAGGAAAGGATGATTTTTCTGAAGAAGATTGGAAGAAAATTGATGTTGATCAGAAAGCTATGACAGCCCTTCAAACTGCTCTTCCTAACTCCATCTACAGAGGTTTCAAGAAGTGCAAGACCGCCAAACAGCTATGGGATGCACTGAAGCTGATGTATGAGGGGTCCAATGAAGCCAAAGAGAACAAGAAGGACCTCTTGAAGCAACAGTTTGAAAATTTCACCTTCAAGACAGGTGAAACCATGACTCAACAGTACTTCAGGTATGTTGAAATTATGGATACTCTAGCTGATGTTGGAGTAACCATTGAGAATAGAGATATTGTTAGGAAGTTCATGTCCTCTCTTCCAGACAATGGACACACTACTGTGTGGTCATTAGAGGATTGTAAACCTCAAGACTTTTACTCTCACTAAGTTATATGGAATACTCAGTGGATACCATATGGAGATAAACATGTAGAACTCATCTGGCAACTCCAACAATCATCAGAGTTCACCCCTTCATGTGGTTGAAAGGGATTGGCAGAGAACCACAGCACCATCTCATCTGCTACCTAGAAAAATCACAAAGGGTCCTTTCATCACCTTTCCGGAGACACCAAGGGAAGGCTATATCCCTGGAAGCCCATTCCAGGAGACAAGTTCTTCACAAGCTTTTGTGTTCTTCTGATGAAAGTTCAGGCAACTTTCTCTTCACTTTTGAAGACCTTAACTGTATCCATCCAATGATCTGGAATATATAGAAATAGTCCACAGATGGCTCTACACACTCATAGAGCCCAAAAGTTTTACAAGAGGACTGGGAGAAGGTTTC